>JAPTSV010000830.1:0-21689 GCA_026979955.1 Megalurothrips usitatus | reverse complement strand
GTGAAATGTGACGACTCCTTGGTACGGGGTAGGCACTCGACTCCGTTGCTGAACAAATAAAAATGGCGTTGGAAACTTTTTTTTTAGAAACCTCCTATGCCCCCAGCCATCTCAATTTTTTTTCCAACACAATTTAATAAAAATGTAATAACGTAGGTCATGGCCGGGCGGCGGAAAGAAAGCGATCAAATCCCTAATTGGTGAGAGCGTTTTACTATGTGCAGCAGTCTACACAACGAATGTGCCCGCCTGCGCACTGCTATTGGCTCTGTATATGATCGTATACAGTACTACGCTACGATGTATACGTTTGTATATGTCCGTATAAATGCATGTAATCGCTTGTATACGGCCACTGATGGTATGTACGAGTTCGTATTCAGTTTTATATGACATGTATACACCTTTATATGTGCTTTTGCACATCTGTATATAGACATATACGGGGTCATATACAACCATATAGGGTGTGTATATGACTGTATAAGACTTATATACAGTCTTATGTAGCTGTATACATACTCATATACAGTTGTATATGATCATATACAGAATCGTATACAGCTGTATACAATTTGTCGTACACATTGTATACGATACTGTATGGTCCATATACAAAAGCATACAATTCGTATACACATATATACTGTCAGGGATGTGATGGTTGCCCATCCCTGGTGCACCTGCTTGGGGGTCGCCGCGTAGACCTGGGCGTAGCGGCGACTCGCGGAGTAGTGCAGTTCTGGATCGCCCCGTGTATCTCGGGGAGTAGTGATGAGGGGTGCCTTGGTGACGAGGAAGTGATGCACACACACACGTACGAGTACTGGTTACTCTGGATTCGGTCGCGTGAGGGCACACGGGTGGTCACGGAGTGCTCGATGTCAACACACTAGCCCCGCGTCGGCTATCACTATAGAGTACGCGGCCGTCGGGCAGCGGCTACTGCTGGCCACGACGGTACTGGGAACACTGACTGGCCACCGGCCAGTCTCCGATATATACCTAGCTCCACGCCCCATCTCTGGGGCGATGCCTACCCGATTAGCTACCCGCTTGAGCTACCCGGGGCGACGCCCTACCCGCGCGGCCCCTCTATCAGCCGGGGCGGGCAGCGCCCCGGCCTGGCAGTTCCATACCGGCCGGGCGCGTCCGCGCTAGGCGCTCCCCGCGCGACGCCCGTGCGTCGCGCCCGCTATGCCGGCGACAGCACTCTGACGCGTGTCTGTCCCGCACGAAGGGGTGCCTACCCACTGGGCGCTAGCGCCCCACGCGGCACGTTAGTGCGCTGCGCGCTCAGGCGGCGCAGGCAGCGCCCGCCTGACACGCCCCCCTTTTAACAAGAAACAAGCTCCGATTGTTTTTTCCCATATCTCCCAAACTCCCCCTCTGGGCCTATCCTACTGCACTCTCGTGAGTTGTGTGCCTCCATCCGCCTTACCAATCGTTTAATTCGACAGTCACAAGGAACGCGTCAATACAATGGTCTCACAGAACAGAAATCTTAAATTAGGATAACATAGAGATAGATTATGCCAAAACACTTTGCCGCCCGTCACTAAAGGACCATACCGTAAAACCTTGTAACAACTGCCTCTGGTCCGATACAAACGGATCAAGGTGACAATTATCGCAGCAGTGAAAATAAAACACAAAAATCATGTCAGTCTTCCGTACTACAGAGTAACAATGAGCAGAATAAAACGCTGTGGATAAACCAAGTTACAGCAACCTGCCGTTCCCGAAACTACATAGTAACAATAAAATCCTTAAACGCAGTGGAAACATATCACGAAAAATTATTTCTTGCCTCACTCGCTTTCCGTAGCTACAGCACTGGTTACCGTGACATCAACATTGGTGGCCTTATCTAACACAGAATCCACCTAGCAAAAGTAACAACGCAGCAACCACGCAGTGGAGAAAATATACAAAACAAACCCCGATATTACGGAGCAAATACAAACAAACATAATAACAATCAATCAGAGAAACACAACTCTTCTCGACGCTACAACGTAACAATAAGCAGAGTAACGATAATTCCGATAGTGCTTACAAAAAACCTCTCTGCCCGACACTACAGAGTAATAATGAACAAACAGTAACAAACAGACAAACACGTTAACCCTAATCCCGAAAATGTGTAGAAAACAAATTTCCTATCGATACCACCGAGGAAATAGAAAGGAGAGTAATAATAATTTAAATAACGCAGTAGAAACATATCCCCCAAAAGCTTCCTAGCCTCACTCAACCTAGTGCGGGCTCCGTCTGAGGGTGTCACAATCAATAACAATAAAAATAACAAAACAAGATAAACACTCGCTCTCTCGCGCTGCGAGCCGCCGTTCCGCTGAGCCAGCTCTCTCTGCCCCACGCCGCCGCGGGTCTCAGCCAGCGGTCTCCCTCATTTCCTGTCTTACAAAAAAATTTTACGGGGTATTGGCCTTAACGCTACCGGCGCAGTGCAATGCGCCCCTTGTGACCGCTCCCTTCGCGCCTGCCCCTGCCCTCTGCCCTCGGTGCTCCCCGCCACGGCCGTGGCGTTACCCGGGACTTCTCGCACCGAAAACGACGGCTAGAGGGTGTAGGGGCCACCTGCAGCAGGTCACTGTTCACTGTTGCAGCGGCTCATATGGCAGCCCATTAAACGTTACAAACAAAACATATCGGGAATAACATGGCTCTGCCACTGCAGTCTCCCCGCGGCCTCACCGCTGAGTCAGCCTTCCGCCCGCCCCTCCGCCCCGCGCCGCTCGCCCCAACACGGGCGTCTCACCGCGTCGTACCTGACCAGCACAATCGTTAAAGGGGCGGAGGTTACAATCTTCTCTGAGGGCTCCTCCGTCCTGGCTATCACATGCACGTAACACTCGTGACAACCCCGGTTACAGTAACACTCCGGACCTGTGGCGCGACACTGCCCACCTCGGCCTCTGCCCTGCGCTGAGTCAGCCGCCTCTCCCCGAGCCTCTCGCGTCCCCGGCCCCACGGCACCGCAGCGCGCATCTCTGCCGCTGCGTTACTCGCGCCGTTCACAGGGGACGGGTACGCAAAAAAACTTTGCGCGGTCCATACTCGCGCCGACCAAGCTAAGAGACTGAAAGTATCAACAACTCCCGGAGCTGGTAGGGTCAACACGTCCCGGACGTGTGACAATTCTGAGCACAGTCCATTTGGCGGCACATACGTCGTCATAGTCACTGGGTGCGGAGGGAAACACGGCTTTGGCCTGTGCCCGCGCGGCGCGTGAGTGCGCTGGTACCAGAGCGCCCTCACGCGGGCGGAGCGGCTGCTGTGCGCGCACCGGCCACGCTGTGAGCGCGGCCGTGCGTCGGCGGGACGGGAAAACGCTCGCAAAAATAATCCTATTAACCTAACTTAACGGTTAGAAACTATCTACCACTCCATCTACCCTAAAATTACGACTAAGAGCTACGCTATAACGCTCAACGGTACTCGCTTGGATCCCTCTGTTGAACTTCCTCGCACTGCTCCGTCCACCGGGCCTCGCCTGGCCCGTTCCGAACCCCAGAAAGACACGCGCGGTTGTCCCCACGCACGCCCACTCGTCACGGACCGGGCCATTAACACCCGGGCCGCGGCGGTGCTGCTCGATACCCCTTCCGCCGGTATTATCTCCCCGACTCCGCTGATTTGATCTGATTACGAGCCCCGCGATGGCAGCGCCGGTCGCTGTCGGCCGGTATCACAGCTCCCCGCCGCGGGGAGAACGCCCCCACGGCATGGTCTGCTCGTCGTAGGCTCGGCACCGACCGCTGGAAAAGGGGGGGGGGGGCGCACTCGCTAGGCTGTTGTCGCGCCCGGCCGATCAGCCGGACAGATACGTGCGAGTGCGAAAATGCAGGCGCCGCATGCCGCCGCCGCCACCGCCCGGGTTCCCCTCGCCTCCCACGGCCGGTGCTCGCGGCCGGCCCCTGGCCCGCCGCGTCTCCCGGGTCCACGCCCCGGAGGGCCTGCTGTGAACGGCCTTGCCTCCGACGTCGCGTTGCTGCCCTATCTCACATGGCCGTAGCCCCTAAAACTCGAAACGGTAAACTCCGAACCGCGAACCTGACTCGAGGGTGCTTGCACCTTTGCCTAGCTAACGTATCCCTACTCATTGAACTTCTGACCGTACTAGGTACCGTCGCGTCCCGCCAGCGCGTCGCCCGCTAGCGCCGTGGTGGCCACCACGCGCCGTGCGCGGGCCGGCGCCCGCACTGCACCGCCAACAGCCCTATCCAGAGCTGCTTATCCAACTCCTGTTCTTGTATTTTGTAACTACGCCGTCCGCGCGGCTGATCCGGCCGCCGTCATGCACCTCGCGCCCAGTGACTTATCAATTATCATCTCTGTTGGCCATCGCCAACTTCCTCGCCTCAGGTACTGTGTCTCTGTGCCTCTCTCTCACTCTCCGCCTGCCAATGTGAACTCTGGCCTCGGGAAAAGGGCTGACTCTGCCTACTGTCTCAACACTGAGTTCTCACTCCACCCTATTCTCTTTTCGCAGCGAAAAGAAATTGTGACACCTTGCCAACATCCGCATACACATAACAAAAAAACACAACAAAATAAGGAAAATACATATTTACAAAAAGTACTCGAAAAAAAATATCATAATAATCAGTAGTACCGTCCGTCAACCGCACGTTAGCGTACACTCCCTAAAGTTCACCACAACACTTGAAACACGGTCTGTGACGCCCGAGCACTATAGGCCACATGTCCTTCTCATTTGCCGCCCATACCAATCGGTTCCGCCCTCAGTGCCCTCTCAGTGTCCCTCACGCACCTCCTTCTGCTTCCGCCCCTCCGCCGGAGCGCCTTTGAGAGCGCTGACCAGCGCCTGCTGGTCACCCGGAAACTCCACCGGCACGCGCGTCGCTCCGGCGGCGCCGTCGCAGTCCACTCTGCCTCCTGGGGATTCTGCGCCTCGTAGCGCCGGCGCAGTCCATCTCGACGGTGGGGGTGGCGGCGTCCGCTGCTGTGGCAGCGGCGTAGTCCGTCACGACGGTGGAGACGGGCGCCGTAGCTCCTCTTTACAGTTGGGGTGGCGCCGTCCGCTCCTGTGGCACCGGCGCAGACCGCCACGCCGCCCGATGAGGCGGCGTAGCCCTTGCTGGCCATGGGGTGACGGTGTCCGCGTCGTGGGTCGCGAGGTGCCGCGAGGGCTGCCCACGTGCTGTCCGGATGCCTCCGGAGTCCGCCCCCGACCGGGTGATGAGGGTGGGGGGCGGAGCGGATTGGGGGGAGGGCTGGGTACCTCACTTGATTCCCCACCCGCCTCCCGCCCGTCTTCTGCTCCCGGCCGGTGCGCGGCGTCGCTTCGCACCGCGGCCCGCCGCCGATGACTCATTTTGCTGCATCGGCATTTCCACCGCCGCCGCGCCCCGGCGGCCGCTGCCGGCCCCGCCTACGCTGGTGCCGCCCGCTTGCGCCGTGCTGCCTCGGGCGCTGCCGCGGCGCCGCTGGGTGCTCTACCACCCCGTGCCCCTGGTGGGCCCCCTCTCGGTGCTGGGCCGGCCCGTCCAGGTCGGGTTGGGGGCGAAGTCGGCGGCCTGGCAGGGGTCTGGGCGGGTCGCGCTGTGGCAGCCGGTCGTCCTTTCGGGTGACGCCCGCGACCTCTCGCGCCACCGATCGCCTCTGGGGTCGCCGCAATCTCGTACTCGGTGCCCCTCCATCTTGCATCGCCAACACCTGATTGGTGCCTGAGGCGCCTTCTGGGCCTGCTGGGTGGACATCTTCTGCATGCTCGCGACGATCGCTTCCAGTCTTCTGAGTGTCACCGAGTGCTCGTTGTCCGGAGCCACTTGCTGTGGTGGTGGCTGCGCCGGCGGGATCGCTGCCGCCACTGCCTCCTTTATCGTTGCGCTCAGCGCTCCCATGTCGATGGCCGCCGGCTGCTGCAGCTCCTCGTTGTAGTCCGTGTCTCTGCCCGTTGTCCGAACTTGGCGGGCCCAGAGGCCATCTGCCATCCTCGCCGCCTCCTTGAGCCGCGTCGACACGGTCTTGTGAACTTCCTCCGCTGCGAACGGGCTTCCGTTGTCCGGTTGATGACTCTGCACTCCGACGACCGTCTCGATCGCAGCAATCAGCTCATTTGCCGGGACGTCGGCGTGCATTTCGAACTGGCTCTTGTACGGCTCTCCCATGCCTTCCAACAAGTACCTGTTCCTCTTCTCCCCGTTGGGCACGTCCACTTTGCTCATGAGGGCCTTCTTCTGGCAGATGTATTCCCGCAGGCTTTCGGAGTCCCTGTACCACACCCGGTCGCGCATCCTCCGCAGGGCCTCCCATAGGTTTCTGGACTGGTCGAAAACCTGCCCCAGATGATCCAAAATCTGTTCGACCGTGGCGTGCGGGTTCTCCCGGCGGAACGTCCCCGCTTCCGAGTGCGCTGCTCCATTGAGCTTGTCCAGCAGGATATGGATCCTTTGCCGCACCGTCCCGCCGACCGTTGACATGACCTCTGACACATATTCCTTGAAATCCTCGAAGTCTTCGTGCGGCTTCCCGCCATACGTCTTGTTGATCTTCAAAAACTGATTGCCGCAGGACTGCTCGGCCAGACGATGCTCCACACCTTGAAGCCTCTTCATGAGCTCACAAATATTGTTCCCTTGCTCCTCTGCTCGCGCTCTGAGGTATTCATTTTCCTTGCGAATGGTTGCCAGCATGGACTGCATTTCCACGCACCGCCCACAGTTGTGATGCCTGTTGACCGCTGCCTGGCCGCCTATGTAGCAGCTCCGGTCCGACGACTTCTCGCGCACAGCCAAAGGATTCTCCAAATACATATCCTGCGAACGCCTGGCAGGATCACCCGCGACGCGTCGCGTTCTTGTAGCCCGCCTCGGTGACACTGACAACAGGATCTCACGTAGTACGTCGCTGACGGTCTCGTTGTAAATCTTTCCTTCTTTGTCGCATTCCGCTTGCACGTCATTCAGAATTTGCGTTAGCTTCTCGCTGCTGATAACACGGTCGTCCCTCTCAGTAGCCACACACCTCCGAAACAAAAACACTGTCTGCCGTGCCGCCGGGAACTCCCTTCGGATCTCTTCTGCTATAAGATCGTTAGCCTTATCCAGATCCTGCGATGCCCTACTCAGATCCAAGTGTCTTGCCACTATCTGGAGCTGCTGGAGAATTTCTTCCGCATTGTCTGGAGTTATCAGGGCCGCCTCCTTCACGAGTATGTCCATGTCCGTTCCGACACGGCCTGCAGCGCGCACTGGCTCTGCCGCTGAGTTGACAATCATCGCGACCGACCTCGTCATGCTTCCTCTTCACGGTCACGGTAGCACGGGGAAACAAATTTCCCACCCACCTTCTCACTGTTCAAGCTTTGAACACCTTGCTCTGACTACCATGTCAGGGATGTGATGGTTGCCCATCCCTGGTGCACCTGCTTGGGGGTCGCCGCGTAGACCTGGGCGTAGCGGCGACTCGCTGAGTAGTGCAGTTCTGGATCGCCCCGTGTATCTCGGGGAGTAGTGATGAGGGGTGCCTTGGTGACGAGGAAGTGATGCACACACACACGTACGAGTACTGGTTACTCTGGATTCGGTCGCGTGAGGGCACACGGGTGGTCACGGAGTGCTCGATGTCAACACACTAGCCCCGCGTCGGCTATCACTATAGAGTACGCGGCCGTCGGGCAGCGGCTACTGCTGGCCACGACGGTACTGGGAACACTGACTGGGCACCGGCCAGTCTCCGATATATACCTAGCTCCACGCCCCATCTCTGGGGCGATGCCTACCCGATTAGCTACCCGCTTGAGCTACCCGGGGCGACGCCCTACCCGCGCGGCCCCTCTATCAGCCGGGGCGGGCAGCGCCCCGGCCTGGCAGTTCCATACCGGCCGGGCGCGTCCGCGCTAGGCGCTCCCCGCGCGACGCCCGTGCGTCGCGCCCGCTATGCCGGCGACCGCACTCTGACGCGTGTCTGTCCCGCACGAAGGGGTGCCTACCCACTGGGCGCTAGCGCCCCACGCGGCACGTTAGTGCGCTGCGCGCTCAGGCGGCGCAGGCAGCGCCCGCCTGACAATACAACTTTATACATTTCTTATACGACCAATATACAGTCCATATACAACTGGTTTACCCGGGTCCCTAGTTTCCTGCCTGTTTGGATGAGTTCTCCATTTGAACCCCCGACCTCAAGCTCCCTACGTCGACACTGATCATAAGGTTGTCACGCCTGCCTAGGAGGTGGGAAGTGCCTTCGCGTGTGTGGCAAACCAGGGGGCTGCATTGCTCTCTCCTATAATGTGCACTGTCTTTTTGACTAACAGAAGTAACTTCTTCAATTACAGAAGAAAAATCCTGCACAGTAAATGCTTATGCACAATTTTAAGTTCATAACGTGTGTAAAACTGTGTCTGTACATAAGCCCTATGAATGAAAGTTGTCTGTAACTACGACGATTTATTTACTTATTAATGCACAAATTTGGCTTATGTAAAGTTTTGTACTTCAATACAAAAGAATACGCACGTAAACTACATACATTTTTGTGCACTCATAACTATGTACAAAGTGAATTGTACATTTGTTACTGTAGAAATTTGACGTAAGTGTGTGAAAATGTTTACAAAATTGGCTGAGCGATAGCGAAGCCCTGGACCGACTGGGTCAAAAATGTTTTGTCTGTCTGTTTGTCCGCGCGATTTCTCGAGAACGGTTAGACGTAGAAAGCTCAAATTTGGACCACATCTTTCTTGCATCATACCAGAGTCAACCTCCCCTCAGGGGCACCGCAGCCCAAGCGGTTTCTTAGATAATTTTCACATGTGGACCAAAATTATAAATCCGCCGGTTGGGTAAAGTCAGTATGCGCCATGCGCCTGTCGTGGAGGGGCGGATCAGTGACGCGAGTGGGTTACGCTCGGTTAGGTTAGGTTAGTAGGGGCCTGGTTGGCTAGGCTCGGGCAGGTAAGGGTAGGTTAGGACTGGTTGAGCGGCATTGATAAGAAAAGGCTGATGTAAGATACGTTCGGAAGGCAGAACATGAGCATGGTTGCGACCGTGCGGAGAGAGTGACGCCCGCTGGGCGTCCTACTGACTTGCCCCGCAGGATCCTACTCGTCAAGTGGCAGCCGCCGGCAGGCCAAGGTAGGCGTGCGCCAGGCGTGGAGTGGCGGAACAGTGATTCGCGATGAGCGAAGCCTGTTACGCCACGACGCGGTCTGGCGTACGCCTACCTTGTATGAAAGAAATCGTACATAAGCTATGAGTGTACAGAATTTCGAGTAGTTATGTACAAAATTCTCCACAGCCAATCAGTGTGTGTAAGCTGAACCCGGAGTTCTAAATTTCGCTTCCCCAACAGCGAAGCTAGCGGCATTCCTATTAATTGGAATTCTGGTTTTACGAGGACTACAAACTGTACATAAAGTAAAGCAAATGATCTTTGGATGAAAAAGTGTTATGGTCTGCATTTTTAAAATTAGTTAAATTTGGTTAAAGTTTCAACTAATTTTTGTTTAAATACGACGCCGTAACAACGCTGCCCCGCTTAAAATTTCGTTAAGAAAGGTATCCCGCCAAAGTCTTGTTCGACACCCTCATCTTGACATTCTTTGTGAACTGTCTTGAAACCAAAAAACGGTCAGAGAACCGATTGAGATGCGTGCAGGAGGAGGCAGGTGCGGACGCCTCGATGCGCTGCCTCCGGCTGTGCTCCCACCCGAGTCGGTCGTGCCGCCTCATGAACAGCCTGTTTGGGGCACTCAGCACCGTCTTCCTGGCGTCCGCGCTGGCAATGCCCATGGTGAGTCCCCTCAATGCACTGTCAACAAAGTGGATGTGATGGTTGCCCATCCCTGGTGCACCTGCTTGGGGGTCGCCGCGTAGACCTGGGCGTAGCGGCGACTCGCTGAGTAGTGCAGTTCTGGATCGCCCCGTGTATCTCGGGGAGTAGTGATGAGGGGTGCCTTGGTGACGAGGAAGTGATGCACACACACACGTACGAGTACTGGTTACTCTGGACTCGGTCGGGTGAGGGCACACGGGTGGTCACGGAGTGCTCGATGTCAACACACTAGCCCCGCGTCGGCTATCACTATAGAGTACGCGGCCGTCGGGCAGCGGCTACTGCTGGCCACGACGGTACTGGGAACACTGCCTGGCCACCGGCCAGTCTCCGATATATACCTAGCTCCACGCCCCATCTCTGGGGCGATGCCTACCCGATTAGCTACCCGCTTGAGCTACCCGGGGCGACGCCCTACCCGCGCGGCCCCTCTATCAGCCGGGGCGGGCAGCGCCCCGGCCTGGCAGTTCCATACCGGCCGGGTGCGTCCGCGCTAGGCGCTCCCCGTGCGAGGCCCGTGCGTCGCGCCCGCTATGCCGGCGACAGCACTCTGACGCGTGTCTGTCCCGTACGAAGGGGTGCCTACCCACTGGGCGCTAGCGCCCCACGCGTCACGTCAGCGCGCTGCGCGCTCAGGCGGCGCAGGCAGCGCCCGCCTGACACGCCCCCCTTTTAACAAAAAACAAGCTCCGATTGTTTTTTCCCATATCTCCCAAACTCCCCCTCTGAGCCTATCCTACTGCACTCTCGTGAGTTGTGTGCCTCCACCCTCCTTACCAATCGTTTAATTCGACTGTCACAAAGAACGTGTCAATACAATGGTCTCACAGAACAGGAATCTTAAATTAGGATAACATAGAGATAGATTATGCCAAAAAACTTTGCCGCCCGTCACTAAAGGGCCATACCGTAAAACTTTGTAACAATTGCCTCTGGTCCGATACAAACAGATCAAGGTGACAATTATCGCGGCAGTGAAAATAAAACACAGAATAATCGTGTCATTTTTCCGTACTGCAGAGTAACAATGAGCAGAATAAAACGCCGTGGATAAACCAAGTTACAGCAACCCGCCGTTCCCGAAACTACATAGTAACAATACAATCCTTAAACGCAGTGGAAACATATCACGAAAAATTATTTCTTGCCTCACTCGCTTTCCGTAGCTACAGCACGGGTTACAGTGACTACAACATTGGTGGCCTTATCTAACACAGAATCCCCATAGCAAAAGTAACAACGTAGCAACCACGCAGTGGAGAAAATATACAAAACAAACCCCGATATTACGGAGCAAATATAAACAAACATAATAACAATCAATCAGAGAAACACAACTCTTCTCGACGCTACAGCGTAACAATAAGCAGAGTAACGATAATTCCGATAGTGCTTACAAAACACCTCTCTGCCCGACACTACAGAGTAATAATGAACAAACAGTAACAAACAGACAAACACGTTAACCCTAATCCCGAAAATGTGTAGAAAACAAATTTCCTATCGATACCACCGAGGAAATAGAAAGGAGAGTAATAATAATTTAAATAACGCAGTAGAAACATATCCCCCAAAAGCTTCCTAGCCTCACTCAACCTAGTGCGGGCTCCGTCTGAGGGTGTCACAATCAATAACAATAAAAATAACAAAACAATATAAACACTCGCTCTCTCGCGCTGCGAGCCGCCGTTCCGCTGAGCCAGCTCTCTCTGCCCCACGCCGCCGCGGGTCTCAGCCAGCGGTCTCCCTCATTTCCTGTCTTACAAAAAAATTTTACGGGGTATTGGCCTTAACGCTACCGGCGCAGTGCAATGCGCCCCTTGTGACCGCTCCCTTCGCGCCTGCCCCTGCCCTCTGCCCTCGGTGCTCCCCGCCACGGCCGTGGCGTTACCCGGGACTTCTCGCACCGAAAACGACGGCTAGAGGGTGTAGGGGCCACCTGCAGCAGGTCACTGTTCACTGTTGCAGCGGCTCATATGGCAGCCCATTAAACGTCACAAACAAAACATATCAGAAATAACATGGCTCTGCCACAGCGGTGTCTCCCCGCGGCCTCACCGCTGAGTCAGCCCTCCGCCCGCCCCTCCGCCCCGCGCCGCTCGCCCCAACACGGGCGTCTCACCGCGTCGTACCTGACCAGCACAATCGTTAAAGGGGCGGGGGTTACAATCTTCTCTGAGGGCTCCTCCGTCCTGGCTATCACATGAACGTAACACTCGTGACAACCCAGGTTACAGTAACACTCCGGACCTGTGGCGCGACACTGCCCACCTCGGCCTCTGCCCTGCGCTGAGTCAGCCGCCTCTCCCCGAGCCTCTCGCGTCCCCGGCCCCACGGCACCGCAGCGCGCATCTCTGCCGCTGCGTTACTCGCGCCGTTCACAGGGGACGGGTACGCAAAAAAAACTTTGCGCGGTCCATACTCGCGCCGACCAAGCTAAGAGAGTGAAAGCATCAACAGCTCCCGGAGCTGCTAGGGTCACCACGTCCCGGACGTGTGACAAGTCTGAGCACAGTCCATTTTGCGGCACCTACGTCGTCAGTCACTGGGTGCGGAGGGAAACACGGCTTTGGCCTGTGTCCGCGCGGCGCGTGAGTGCGCTGGTACCAGAGCGCCCTCACGCGGGCGGAGCGGCTGCTGTGCGCGCACCGGCCACGCTGTGAGCGCGGCCGCGCGTCGGCGGGACGGGAAAACGCTCGCAAAAAAAATAATCCTATTAACCTAACTTAACGGTTAGAAACTATCTACCACTGTATCTACCCTAAAATTACGACTAAGAGCTACGCTATGACGCTCAACGGTACTCGCTGGGATCCCTCTCTCGAACTTCCTCGCACTGTTCCGTCCGCCGGGCCTCGCCTGGCCCGTCCCGAAACCCCAGAAAGACACGCGCGGTTGTCCCCACGCACGCCCACTCGTCACGGACCGGGCCATTAACACCCGGGCCGCGGCGGTGCTGCTCGATACCCCTTCCGCCGGTATTATCTCCCCGACTCCGCTGATTTGATCTGATTACGAGCCCCGCGATGGCAGCGCCGGTCGCTGCCGGCCGGTATCACAGCTCCCCGCCGCGGGGAGAACGCCCCCACGGCATGATCTGCTCGTCGTAGGCTCGGCACCGACCGCTGGAAGAGAGGGGGAGGGCGGCGCACTCGCTAGGCTGTTGTCGCGCCCAGCCGATCAGCCGGACAGATGCGTGCGAGTGCGAAAATGCTGGCGCCGCATGCCGCCGCCGCCGCCCGGGTTCCCCTCGCCTCCCACGGCCGGTGCTCGCGGCCGGCCCCTGGCCCGCCGCGTCTCCCGGGTTCACGCCCCGGAGAGCCTGCTGTGAACGGCCTCGCCTCCGACGTCGCGCTGCTGCCCTATCTCACATGGCCGTAGCCCCTAAAACTCGAAACCGTAAACTCCGAACCGCGAACCTGACTCGAGGGTGCTTGCACCTTTGCCTAGCTAACGTATCCCTACTCATTGAACTTCTGACCGTACTAGGTGCCGTCGCGTCCCGCCAGCGCGCCGCCCGCTAGCGCCGTGGTGGCCACCACGCGCCGTGCGCGGGCCGGCGCCCGCACTGCACCGCCAACAGCCCTATCCGGAGCTGCTTATCCAACTCCTGTTCTTGTATTTTGCAACTACGCCGTCCGCGCGGCTGATCCGGCCGCCGTCATGCACCTCGCGCCCAGTGACTTATCAATTATCATCTCTGTTGGCCATCGCCAACTTCCTCGCCTCAGGTACTGTGTCTCTGTGCCTCTCTCTCACTCTCCGCCTGCCAATGTGAACTCTGGCCTCGGGAAAAGGGCTGACTCTGCCTACTGTCTCAACACTGAGTTCTCACTCCACCCTATTCTCTTTTCGCAGCGAAAAGAAATTGTGACACCTTGCCAACATCCGCATACACATAACAAAAAAACACAACAAAATAAGGAAAATACATATTTACAAAAAAGTACTCGAAAAAAAATATCATAATAATCAGTAGTACCGTCCGTCAACCGCACGTTAGCGTACACTCCCTAAAGTTCACCACAACACTTGAAACACGGTCTGTGACGCCCGAGCACTATAGGCCACATGTCCTTCTCATTTGCCGCCCATACCAATCGGTTCAGCCCTCAGTGCCCTCTCAGTGTCCCTCACGCACCTCCTTCTGCTTCCGCCCCTCCGTCGGAGCGCCTTGAGAGCGCTGACCAGCGCCTGCTGGTCACCCGGAAACTCCACCGGCACGCGCGTCGCTCCGGCGGCGCCGTCGTAGTCCACTCTGCCTCCTGGGGATTCTGCGCCTCGTAGCGCCGGCGCAGTCCATCTCGACGGTGGGGGTGGCGGCGTCCGCTGCTGTGGCAGCGGCGTAGTCCGTCACGACGGTGGAGACGGGCGCCGTAGCTCCTCTTTACAGTTGGGGTGGCGCCGTCCGCTCCTGTGGCACCGGCGCAGACCGCCACGCCGCCCGATGAGGCGGCGTAGCCCTTGCTGGCCATGGGGTGACGGTGTCCGCGTCGTGGGTCGCGAGGTGCCGCGAGGGCTGCCCACGTGCTGTCCGGATGCCTCCGGAGTCCGCCCCCGACCGGGTGATGAGGGGGGGGGGGGGGGAGCGGATTGGGGGGAGGGCTGGGTACCTCACTTGATTCCCCACCCGCCTCCCGCCCGTCTTCTGCTCCCGGCCGGTGCGCGGCGTCGCTTCGCACCGCGGCCCGCCGCCGATGACTCATTTTGCTGCATCGGCATTTCCACCGCCGCCGCGCCCCGGCGGCCGCTGCCGGCCCCGCCTACGCTGGTGCCGCCCGCTTGCGCCGTGCTGCCTCGGGCGCTGCCGCGGCGCCGCTGGGTGCTCTACCACCCCGTGCCCCTGGTGGGCCCCCTCTCGGTGCTGGGCCGGCCCGTCCAGGTCGGGTTGGGGGCGAAGTCGGCGGCCTGGCAGGGGTCTGGGCGGGTCGCGCTGTGGCAGCCGGTCGTCCTTTCGGGTGACGCCCGCGACCTCTCGCGCCACCGATCGCCTCTGGGGTCGCCGCAATCTCGTACTCGGTGCCCCTCCATCTTGCATCGCCAACACCTGATTGGTGCCTGCGGCGCCTTCTGGGCCTGCTGGGTGGACATCTTCTGCATGCTCGCGACGATCGCTTCCAGTCTTCTGAGTGTCACCGAGTGCTCGTTGTCCGGAGCCACTTGCTGTGGTGGTGGCTGCGCCGGCGGGATCGCTGCCGCCACTGCCTCCTTTATCGTTGCGCTCAGCGCTCCCATGTCGATGGCCGCCGGCTGCTGCAGCTCCTCGTTGTAGTCCGTGTCTCTGCCCGCTGTCCGAACTTGGCGGGCCCAGAGGCCATCCGCCATCCTCGCCGCATCCTTGAGCCGCTTCGACACGGTCTTGTGAATTTCGCCGACGGCAACCTCCTCCTGGTCCTCCTCCTCGGCGCTCTGCTCAATCATTGTTATCAGCTGCTTTGTCGGGAACGCGGTGAACATCTTGAACTGGGTCACGTACGGTGCTCCCATGCCGTCCACCAAGTACTTGTTTCTCAAGTGCTCGCTTGATACACCTGCCCTACTCATAAGGGCGCGCTTCGCGCACACGTACTCCATTAGGCTCTCGGAGTCCCTGCACCACATCCGGCCTTGCATCCTCCGCAGGACCTCCCCCGGGTTTCTGGACTGGTCGAACATCTGCCTCAGGTGATCCAAAATCTGATCGACCGTGGCGTGCGGGTTCTCCCGGCGGAACGTCCCCGCTTCCAAGTGCGCTGCTCCATTGAGTTTGTCCAGCAGGAGAAGAATCCTTTGGCGCTCCGTCCCGCCGAACATTGACATGTATTCTGACACATATTCCTTGAAATCCTCGAAGTCTTCCTGCGGCCTTCCCGCCATACGTCTTGTTGATTTTCAAAAACGGCTTGCCACAAGTCTGCTCGGTCAGGCGACGTTCCACGCCTTGAAGCCTCTTCGTGAGCTCTTCTACCCTTGCACTCTGAGGTCTGCATTTTCCTTGCAAACCATCCCCTGCATGGACTGCATTTCAGAGCACCGCCCGCAGCCGAGCTGCCTGTCGACCGCCGCCTGGTCCCCTGCGCAGCAGCCCCGGTCCGATGACTTCTCGCGGACAGCCCAAGGATTCTCCAAATACATATCCTGGGAACGCCTGGCAGGATCACCCGCGACGCGTCGCGTTCTTGTAGTCCGCCTCGGTGACACTGGCAACAGGATCTCACGTAGTACGCCGCTGACGGTCTCGTTGTAAATCTTTCCTTCTTTGTCGCACTCCGCCTGCGCGGCATTCAGAATTTGCGTTAGCTTCTCGTTGCTGATAACACGGTCGTCCCTCTCAGTAGCCACACACCTCCGAAACAAAAACACTGTCTGCCGTGCCGCCGGGAACTCCCTTCGGATCTCTTCTGCTATAAGATCGTTAGCCTTATCCAGATCCTGCGATGCCCTATTCAGATCCAAGTGTCTTGCCACTATCTGGAGCTGCTGGAGAATTTCTTCCGCATTGTCTGGAGTTATCAGGGCCGCCTCCTTCACGAGTATGTCCATGTCCGTTCCGACACGGCCTGCAGCGCGCACTGGCTCTGCCGCTGAGTTGACAATCATCGCGACCGACCTCGTCATGCTTCCTCTTCACGGTCACGGTGGCACGGGGAAACAAATTTCCCACCCACCTTCTCACTGTTCAAGCTTTGAACACCTTGCTCTGACTACCATGTCAGGGATGTGATGGTTGCCCATCCCTGGTGCACCTGCTTGGGGGTCGCCGCGTAGACCTGGGCGTAGCGGCGACTCGCTGAGTAGTGCAGTTCTGGATCGCCCCGTGTATCTCGGGGAGTAGTGATGAGGGGTGCCTTGGTGACGAGGAAGTGATGCACACACACACGTACGAGTACTGGTTACTCTGGACTCGGTCGGGTGAGGGCACACGGGTGGTCACGGAGTGCTCGATGTCAACACACTAGCCCCGCGTCGGCTATCACTATAGAGTACGCGGCCGTCGGGCAGCGGCTACTGCTGGCCACGACGGTACTGGGAACACTGCCTGGCCACCGGCCAGTCTCCGATATATACCTAGCTCCACGCCCCATCTCTGGGGCGATGCCTACCCGATTAGCTACCCGCTTGAGCTACCCGGGGCGACGCCCTACCCGCGCGGCCCCTCTATCAGCCGGGGCGGGCAGCGCCCCGGCCTGGCAGTTCCATACCGGCCGGGCGCGTCCGCGCTAGGCGCTCCCCGTGCGAGGCCCGTGCGTCGCGCCCGCTATGCCGGCGACAGCACTCTGACGCGTGTCTGTCCCGTACGAAGGGGTGCCTACCCACTGGGCGCTAGCGCCCCACGCGTCACGTCAGCGCGCTGCGCGCTCAGGCGGCGCAGGCAGCGCCCGCCTTTCAACACGAAATGTTCGTGAAATTACGAGTTTTTCTAGGCTATCAAAATTACGAACGTTTTCGTAAAAAAAATTGAAGTTTTCTGATCTTCCACTATAGATGTCCCCTTTTCGACTGTCGTGAGCAATAGAGCAGTAAGAATGGGAATGTATACAGAGCTGTGCATGAAAAATTTACGACCCATCTCGTAATTTTACGGCCCAATTCGTAATTTTTTCGTAATGTTACGACTTTTTTCGTCATTTCACGGGAAGTTCGTGTTGAAAATTTAACAGAACATTTGTCGTAAAATTACGATTAATTTTTTAACAGTGCAGAGCTTTGGGGGCGTTATACAGGGCGGTCTTTGTCTAACCGTCGCCACTTCGGGAGCGTGACGAGGGCATCTAGGGGAGTACTTTGATGCAGGACACGGTCGGAATTTCAAATTACGGCCGTTAGAGCGAAAGTTCTTGTGCCTGGAGGGTCAGCGGCCTTAGTACGGAGGTGCGAAGCGCTACGTGAGAGTGCGAGCGCCGGGAAGCGGCGGCGCAGCGAGTGCGGCAAGAAACAGAGCAGGCGGGTGACCTGTCGGGCTTCGGGACCTGACCTGCCGCGTCAGTGCGCATCATACAGTCCATGATGTGGGCTGACGCGGCAGGTTCCCCACTCTCACGGTTTGATACCGGCGAGTGAGGCCTTTGCGATAATCAGGAAAAGGAGGACATCCACTGCGGGTGGTGCGAGTGAGTGCAGAGCGGCGCCACGCACAGTGGGACAGGAGCGCTACAAACTGGAAAAAACTTCTAGCGTCCGAACTATTTACACTACTGCTCCGAATTTTGGTATGTAGGGGTTTTAAGGGTCGGGCAATCCATTTCTGTTGCCATTTTCATCATTGCGTGTGTTTATCTGTACGTACACTGTTTACTATTTTAGTTAGAGAGTATAATTTTCTTGAATACGTGGAAATCTTGGAGTATACGGTTATCCGTTACATATTAGGACATCAGTTGGACATCGTTTGAATTTTTGCAGTTCATTTTTTCATGGTTTTACTAACAACGATATGTTAATGTATGAATATATTGCCGTATACATAAATGTGTACATAGATCGTCAATAACTTCTAATAAAATCTGTAAATCACGTTTAGTTTTATTATAAGAAATTTCAATATCAAGAAACAAAAGTAAAGCACATGAAACGAGGACAAGTTGTGGAGCAGGAAAGTACGGTAGCGCCTCTAAGCATTTGAAAAGACTGCAACGGCGTCAATCTAAAACTGTACTCAACAAATAAAATTCAAAAATTTAACAACTCAACAAAAAACAATCCTGTATTTGGACTAGAAACAAGAAGCGAACGCAACAATTGATGAGCGGAGCACGGGGAATGCCACGCCGAGCTGGCAGGCCAAGGCACGTGAAGCCGGCCCGAGCGCCGTCGGAGCCACTCTTAGACTCGCTTTTTGGCACGTATAAGCAGGATCGGTTTGGAAAATCTGAAACTATAATCTTAGATCTGCACTCTGATACCCAACTTTTTATGGAGCACCTTGGAGCACGCGAGTAATCGTCTCGAAGAAACCGGAAAAATCGCACGGCGCGCTGCGTTTGCAGATCCTTTGCCGTTTATAAACTACACGTGAAATTCAGAGAAATTTCTTACTCGTTGACCCGAAAAACTATGCGGAGACCATGTTGAATCGTTCTTGACAAGCACTGGAGTCGCTAACCTACTCAAACATTGTTTTGAGGCACCTTTCTGAGCGACAGAATGAGGCACCACCTCGGGCACCACGCCGTGCGCTCCGAAAGGTTAGGATGACCGCGTTTTTAAATAGTAATTACGTGACGAACAGGAGCGTTTAGGGGGGAACGGACTTCACTACTTAGTACATCAGAGTGTTGTGAAGGGAGGTGAAAGGTACTTTTCGCTAAAAATTCATCTTTATTTTTAGAGGTTTTTCCCGGTTTTTAGCGCTTCTCCCACTGTCCCACAGAAAGCGGCAGTTCTTCATCATGAACATACTCATACTGAGTGTAGAGGGGCATTGGTTTAATTTTTAAGTAATAGTGAATGTTTCATGAGTATCTTCTTGCCTGCTGTTTCTTGAAGTTTTGTGGATGAGTCAGTTTTAGATTACTCATTATTGCCACCAATTTGTTAACCCTAGGGTTTTTCAATCTGTTTCGAATCTTTGTGTGAATGATGCCAAACTGCGACCAACTTCTCTCACTAGCAGAGGATGAAGGCACACCATCTAAAATCTTAAAAGCTACTGGGGCTGCAAGCTGTCCCCTACACAAGCCTTTCCACCACACTGTGTGCTCAACATGCTCAACAGCATCCCATAGAACACTATTATCAAAACAAACAGTTTTGGCTTTAAACTTTATCACATTGGCTAAGACATTAATTACATCTAAGTCCATATCTAGAGCTACTTTTTTTTATCACAGACATGCCTGAGGAATTTTCTTCATCTGAGAGACCCTCGCCCCTAAATCTGGGGTCAAGAATATACGCAGCTAAGTGGACATCATAACAAATAAACTTTAATCTAAAACGTAACCTGGCAATGACAGTTTCCATTTCTTCATTACTTAAAGTAGCCTTACTAAGAGATGATGTCAGCCTTTGTTTAATATCCATTAAAATTCTAGGAACTAATGACAGTCTAGCCTTACCACTTTCAATTACTTGTGCTATAGGGGTCAGTGAATCTTGAGTAAATTTGAGGTCCTTCCAAAAAGTATCACTAAGTACAGAACGTTTCACACTAGAATCTATACCTAAGGTCTCTGATAGAACAGTGTCCTGTAAAGCTACTTTGTTTTTCTCAAGACAATCAAGTACCATATGACCACCAGAAAATCGAGTAGGGTTATGGGTTTTGAGGGTGATAGCGTTGCCACCATACCTGAATTTCTGGTTCTTCTCAAACACAGCCAGACAGACAGCTTGCCTTTTTATTTTTACAACATTTTTAGCTTCCTTAAACATCTTCTGGACACTGGGCAGCTGCATGATATCTTTAGCCAATAAATTTAATCCATGGGCAGTGCAGCCTATGCAAATAATATTGGGGTACTCTTTTTGTACTATTTTCAATGCCGCCTTCATAACCATAGCATTGTCTGTCATTATGTAAGATACGTTTTCTGGACCAACCTCTTATCCTGCTTTTACTAGTTCTTTACCCACGCATTTAGCATCCTCTTTGTTAATACCAGGTTCAATGCTTTTAAGATACACTGGCTCAGGAGTACAAATTATAAAATTAATTAGCTTTTGTCCCTTTACATTTTTCCAGCCATCAGACACTAGAGTTATACATTCACTGCTATTTAGTTTTTCATTAGCTGCATCCATCACTCTCTCATACTCAGCAACAAGAAGAGGCTGTCGCAGCTGAAAAGTACTAGGCGGAGTGTAACATGGGTTTATTTCTTTAAAGGCATCTGACCAGAAAACGTTATTTTCAAATATAGATAAAGGCAGACCCCCTGCATACACTGCTCTTCCAACTTTTTCATCAGCTCTATTCTGCTGAGCTTTGCTCATTTTGACAACAAAATTGTCAACACTGACACATTTCCTCTTGACCGGAGGAGGGCTAGAAAAATTTGCAGAAGGTCCCCCAGAGTTTGAAGAAGTGCTGGCTCCTTGCTGGTTACTCGTGTTTAGTTGGTTTGAAGAAGGCTGGATAGGTTCATCCGCCTCTTCTTCTCTCTGAATTTCCGTAGCAATAGATGTTGAATCTCTCGATGAAGATCCCATTTTAAAAAAATAGTGTAAGATTGTTGTTTATCTATGTTACGGCTAATGTCCGTCAACCGGCTAATGTCGACATTAACCGGCTAAAGTCGACTTTAGCCGAGGGTGGCGGCTAATGTCCCCGAGCCCGCCCGCGGTAGATTCAACGGCGACATTAACCGGCCAATGTCGACATTAGCCGCTTAAGTTCAGCGGTTCGCGGCTAATGTTAACATTAAGATGAACGAGAGGGCCCAAGTGGACCTAATTGACTTTCAGAGCCATCCGGACGGGGAGTCGAAACACATAATGACCTACCAAGACCACCAAACAAAATTCGTGTTGCTGAGGGCGCTCAAATCAGAAACATGTAGTGAAGTGTCTCGCAACTTGCTAGACATCTTTTTGACAATTGGGGCCCCTGTAATACTCCAGTCCGATAATGGTCGCGAGTTTGTCTCGCAACGGATAGAGCGACTGAAGGAAATCTACCCTTCCCTCAAAATTGTCCATGGTAACCAGCCACATTAGCCGCGAACCGCTGAACTTAAGCGGCTAATGTCGACATTAGGGGACATCGGGGACATTAGCCGCTGCCCTCGGCTAAAGTCGACTTTAGCCGGTTAATGTCGACATCAGCCGGTTGACGGACATTAGCCGTAACACATATAATGCAACCGAAACTACAGAAACGGAGCCCTGTATGGGGTTCTGGGGGTGGAGCCCCCAGCGAGCAAAGCGAGTTTATTTAATATTTG
>JAPTSV010000829.1:0-34024 GCA_026979955.1 Megalurothrips usitatus | reverse complement strand
CTCGGTCTCTGAGTGATTAGACAGTACAAAAGATTGTTCCATTGTTGTTACTATTTGTTCCGCAACGAAACGCGTTTCGTGTCCTATATATTAAATACATGGGCACAGCCAGCACAAAAATTTCTTAAATACGCCAGGAGACTTACTAAACTTTGGTCTATAAATGGAATTAACAGTAAGAAGGACTGTTCCATTGTTGTTCCTACTTGTTCCGCACTGAAACGCGTCCTATGTCCTATCTATTAACTACAGGGGCACGGCCGGCGCAAGTTCTTTTAAAAATACGCCAGAAGACTTACTTAACTCCGGTCTATGAATTGAATAAACAATAAGAACGATTGTTCAATTGTTGTTCCTACTTGTTCCGCAACGAATCGCGTCCTGTGGTCAATCTCCTTAGTACAAAGGCACGGCCAACACGGTTTTTTTTGAATACCCTAGAAGACTTTCTAAACTTCGGTCTCTGAGTGATTAGACAGTACAGAAGATTCTTCCATTTTTGTTAATATTTGTTTCGCAACGAAACGCGTTTTGTGTCCTATCTATTAAATACATGGGCACGGCCAGCACAAGTATTTTTCTCATGGTAGCGATCGGATATCGCTATCGGTCTTTTCGGCAGTCCCTATGCGTAAAAGGGACCCACAAACCACGCGGGATCAAATTGTGAGACAGGAGATAAACATGTGTTTTTTTTTTGGTGTCACATGCCGCTGTGTATCAAGTCAGATATTTTGATTAAGGCAGATTGCCCCCTTTAATGTTTGCAACCTATACGGGGCCGTAATGGCAGTAATATGGGTCAGGGCACTTAAGGGTCAGAAACGCACCGTCACGCCTTTTGGAAAACATAGCATAGGCGCCGTGAAGAGGCAGACCTGCTGGTGTGCCTGCCCTACACCAGGCGCCCCAGTAAAGTTTTCCTTAGGCCTAACGGCGTAACAGCGTGTTTCCGAACCTAAGTGCCTCGTTTCAAATTACTTCCATTTGGAAAAGCTATTATCCATTTTTTAGTTTGTGAATTGTCGCAATGACCTATCTCTTATATCAATTGTCTGTTCGGATTCTTCGGACTTTTTTATAACTGAAACACATTCAAGATTTCAAGGACCAATAAACAATTAAACTGTTCATAAACAAACTATGCATTTCTTCCACCGTTCCTTTTAAACAACAACAACACAAAAAACTCTACACAAATGTCAATTCATGTGCTAAACTAAGGGTACGCTCTGATGTGCTGCGCTTAAAGTAGCGAGCGAAGCGTAGATGACATTTAAAACTTACCATTAAATGAAAGCTGATCGTGACGTGCGATGCTTGTCAGTGGCGCCTGCTATGGTGGAGATAGGCCAGCCCGCAGTACACCCACGCGTGCACTTGCCTATGAACCAGGCGCTCGTCAGGGTTAAAATCGGAGGTAAAACTGGTAGGGTTTAAGACAGGAGGGGAAAAGCACTGAAGAGTTATAACACACGGTCCACTTACTCACTTTGTATTTATGTGCCCCTCCCCATCCCCGAATCGATATTTTACATTTCTGAGACAATACTGGCAGGCCATCTCCGTGAATCGAATGTAAATTCCCCGCTTGCGACTGTCGTCAGCGATGCGTTCCGTATTTTAGGAACGCCCTCTTCTTAACACACTTTTGTTTCGTGCGCGGGGGATGAGGGGAGCTTGACAGAAAAATTTAGTGTGTGTTACGTAAAATCTGAACGTGTGTTCCTTTCGGAGGGGGGGGGGGGACCGAAAGCCTACGTAGAGTTGCACATACAAGCAGGGTATGTTGGACACTATTGTCTCCCTCATCCTAGCCCTATCGTTGGCCTTCACTGTTGCCTGGATTATTCTCCATTCTGCCCCCAAAATCTGATATACTGTCAAATTTCTGGTTTAGAAGAACCGGGAGGGCATGCAAAGCTGTGTTTGCCGTGCCCCTGTACTAAAAAGACAGGACACAGGACACGTTTTGTTGCAGAACAAGTAGGAACAAGAATTAAACAATTCGTCTTATTGTCCATTCAGAGACCAAGGGATAGTTGGGCTTCCGGCACGTTTAACGGAAATTGTGTTGGCCGTGCCCCTGTATTCAGTTAAGAAGACACAAGACGCGTTTCGTTGCGGAACAAGTAGGAACAACAATGGAACAATCGTTCTTATTGTTTATTCCATTCATAGACCGGAGTTAAGTAAGTCTTCTGGCGTATTTTTAAAAGACCTTGCGCCGGCCGTGCCCCTGTAATTGATAGATAGGACACAGGACGCGTTTCAGTGCGGAACAAGTAGGAACAACAATGGAACAGTCCTTCTTATTGTTAATTCCATTTATGAACCGAAGTTTAGTAAGTCTCCTGGCGTACTTTAAAAATACTTGTGCTGGCCGTGCCCATGTATTTAATAGATATGACACAAAACGCGTTTCGTTGCGGAACAAATAGTAACAACAATGAAACAATCTTTTGTACTGTCTAATCACTCAGAGACCGAAGTTTGGAAAGTCTTCTAGGGTATTAAAAAAACGTGTTTGCCGTGCCCTTGTACTAAGGAGATTGATCACAGGACGCGATTCGTTGCGGAACAAGTAGGAACAACAATGGAACAATCATTCTTACTGTGTATTCCATTTATGGACCGAAGTTTAGTAAGTCTCCTGGCGTATTTTAGAAATTTTTGTGCTGGCCGTGCCCATGTATTTAATAGATAGGACACAAAACGCGATTCGTTGCGGAACAAGTAGGAACAACAATGGAACAATCTTTCTTCATGTTAATTCCATTTATGAACCGATGTTAAGTAAGTCTCCTGGCGTATTTTAAAAATACTTGTGCTGGCCGTGCCCATGTATTTAATAGTTAGGACACGAAACGCGATTCGTTGCGGAACAAGTAGGAACAACAATGGAACAATCTTTCTCACTGTCTATTCCATTTACGGACCGAAGTTTAGTAAGTCTCTTGGCGTATTTTAAAAATACTTGTGCTGGCCGTGCCCATGTATTTAATAGATAGGCCGCAAAACGCGTTTCGTTGCGGAACAAGTAGGAACAACAATAGGACAATCGTTCTTATTGTTTATTCAATTCATAGACCGGAGTTAAGTAAGTCTTCTGGCGTATTTTTAAAAGAACTTGCGCCGGCCGTGCCCCTGTAGTTAATAGATGGGACACAGGACGCGTTTCAGTGCGGAACAAGTAGGAACAACAATGGAACAATCTTTGTTAATGTCTATTTAATTCACAGATCGATTTTTCTTATTGGCTACTCATTTGGAGACCAAAGTTTAGTAAGTCTTCTGGGATTTAAGAAAAAATGTTTATTGGCCGTGTCCCTGTATATCATATAAAACACAGGACGCGTTCCGCTGTGGAACAATAAGAAACAATAATGGAACACTTCATCTTAATGTCGGTCTATTCATAGACTAAAGGGTGGTAAGACTTCTGGCACATTAGAAGGAACGTGTGTTGGCCGTGCCTGTTTAATAAATACACCGGGTGTAGGACGTGTTTTGATGCGGAACCGTGACGACACAGCGGAACAACAACGGAAAAATCAATTGTGACCAATACTTGATGTCCGTGATTTTATAGCTGGCTCCAGCGATCATCTTTGAACGGCCGTCTGCCCGCCGCGCCCGTGTTTTTGGGAAATCGTAAATAAATGCAGGCTTATGTCGAAAAGAAGCGGGAACAAAGGCAGAACAAATTTTTCCACAAACCATTGTGGCCTTTGACAAATATTTTGGTCATTTTTAATAAGATGGGAAATTTGCCTCGATAGCCTACCCGGGACCCCTCTTTTAGCCCATCATCTCTCATCAAATATTATGGAACAAATTGGAACAAATGTGGAACAATGTGGAACAAGGGGAGACACGTGTGAGAGTTGAATTTCGTGAACATCAGAAGATGTGGGTAGGCCATCGTCATGGCGGTTGTCACTGCCACTCTTTTCTTGGCCGACGCGCCCGACTCCCGTATCTGCGTACTCTAGACGAGCACGCACGAGAGTCGACGTGCGTCATTTTTTGGCCGGCGGACTTGGCATCGATTCAACGTACAACGGAGAAGCACGCGAACGTCAGCCGAGTCGCCTTTTTTGACCGTCGTCAAAGGCCAAGCCCTGCGTTCTCCCCTGGAGTACGAGGGCAAGAGTACGCGCGCCGCCGGCCGCATCTCTTTTTTCGGCCGTCACCGGTGAGCCAAGCCTTCCGAGTGCGTGGAAGGAGAGAACGCGCGCCTCTGGCGGCATCTCTTTTTTCGGCCTTCGCTGATAGGCTCGCCCCCGAGTCCGCGGGGGAGAGAACGCACGCCTCTGGCGGGCTCTCTTTTTTCGGCCGTCGCCGACGGGGTCCTTCCGACACCACGCAAAAGCCCAAGATTTTCGCTTAAAATGCGTCGGAGAGGTCCGGCTACGGGTTCCCCGTGAACGGACGGACCACTGGGAGTAATTAAGACCAAGTCGAAATTTTGCCCCAGAGGCGACCGTACCCCCTATATACCGTTTGGCAGAGTTTGCCTCCGGAATCGTTAGGTACGCGCGTCGGAGTACGCGGCTTCTTATTTTTTTCACTGGGGCTTGACTGGCGTCGTCTGGGGACGTGCTCTTCGCTAAAAAATGTTTCGTCTCGCGACCGGTCAAAAAAAGTCAACATTTCACGTACTTTTTTTATTCTTCCCTTCGACTCCCCAACCCCCGGGATTCCCACCCCCTTGACCCGGGGGGGGGGGGGGGCGGACCCCCCTTCCAGGTTAGGTTAGGCACACCCCGATTACTCATCTCGAGCGTCGCTTCAGGGGAGACCGAGAGTAACACCTCCGATCGGTTCGGGACCCACGGAGTACTCCAGGGCGCACCTAAGGGGATGTCCTAAACTACTCATAAGGTTAGGTTAGCCACGTTCAATACTTTTAACGCTCCATTTTGCCCCTCGAACGACTCGTATTCGGACCGCTGCGCGCCTCTTCGTCGGTCGTGCTATGCTCTGGTGTGTCCCTGTAGTATCGGAGTGACCCATACTACACTCACACTTCAGGTTAGGTGAGGCCCGTGCGAAAAATATTGAACACGGGTACCCGCGTTATATGGAGTACCTGTCGCGTGCAGACGATGTCGAGGCCCACTCAGGGTGCCGTACCGCATCCCCCCGTGTCATCTATGTGTCCGTCGACCCCACCACAAGGGGTGTTAAGTTAGCATCGTTAAAAATACCTTTAACGTCGGTACAGGCGTTTAATAAGGTACCACCTCGTCCCATCGCTACAGCAGCCGACTCCCGGTGTTTCGCTGTTACGCTCTCATGCTCCTGTGCTACTGATGCGCACGGCCTGTCCGTTGTACCTCAGGTTAGGTCAGCACCGTTCAGAATACCCTTAACGCTGGTACCCGCGCCCAATAAGGTACTGCCGCGTCTCCGCGCAGCCTCTCTGCTCGAAACGCATGAAAGCCAACTCAGAGCTTCTGGACGAATGCCTCGTCATCTAATTAGTGACGCGCATGAACGGATTAACGAGAAACCCATAGAATGAATGAAGGAATGAATGAAGGAATGAATGGGGAAAAAAATAGTGATGCCCGCGTCATGCGGTGTTCCCAGGCCGTCTCCGATCCCGGTACTGACCGCACCTAGCCGCGCTTAACTTCGGTGTTCGGAAGGGAACCGGTGTGACCACGGCAGTATGAACGCGGACTTAGCTGTACGGACTTGGCATAAATAGTTGGGAGGTGATGTTAAAAAAAAATTAACGCAAAAAAGGGGGAGTGCGGCGCTCACACGAGTATACACACGTAAACTCACGTGAGGCCACACTCCCCCCTCAGATTGCTCCCACCCCTTGGCGGCCGGCACGGCACGCATACAAATACTCGGACCGTCGAAAAATCGACAAAGTCCGGCGCGCTCGTCCACTGACATAAATACTCGCTCACGGACCACGCGCGGGCCCCCGGTGACCACGGCCAGCCACCGGCCGCCTCAACTACTCGCACCGCGCACTCGGACCGCTAAAAAAAATGGGCAGTCCGGCGCCCTCGCCCACTGACATAAATACTCGCTCAGCGGACACGCGCGCACGTCGACGACCGCGGCCCGCAGACGGCAGCATCAAATACTCGCGCCGCGTCCTGCACCCGGCCCGCGCTGCCCGAAAATCGACAGAGTCGACCGCCCACCTGGGCCTGGGTCTGCCGACTGCCGCCGGGCCGGACCCCCCCTAGGATACCCCAGGCTCGGCCATCCGCCACCTATTCCCCCACAGGGAAGCCCCAGGAGTAACCACCGACAGTAACACAAACATGCCCGGAGCCGCGCGCTGACGCGCGCGATTTCGCGAGTTTTCGCACTCTATGTGGCGTGTGAACACCGACCGGTCCTCGATTTAACCCTTACACCTCTCTCAAGCCGAACGGGACTTTGACAAAAATCATCAGGGGAGGCTCGAGGGAAGCCGACCGCCTGATAATTGTGTCTGTCTCGCGAAGTTCCCCTTATGGCATAAAGGGAGGTCTCTCGGAGGGCCCCTGCGCGCGTACTGCCCGAAGGCAGCAGCCGCTAGACCGCTCCGAGAGACCGCCCTCATTTTGAGAGAGAGAGTACTTCTCACAACACAATACAAGTGTACTCGAGGTACACGATCCTTGAGTCTGCTGTAACGGGTGACTATGGGAAGTCCACACATCCGAATCACCCAAGCAGCAAGGATGGGCGTTAGCCGATCGCAGCATGAGAGCTGCTCTGCAGCTTACAGCCCCTCGCCAGGTACGCAAGTCGTCTACAGACGATTCCGAGTCCCGACGTGAAACCTAGCCCTTGATCCGCCGCGAGTCGTATGTGCGTGCTTGCGGTGCAGCTCCGCCACTCCACGACACGGTACGACACGGCAAAAGCGGGGGTACCACTAGACTTGCCATGCTCAGAAAACACGGTAGCCTATCATGGGAGCACAGTAGATTGTGCGTTCCGCTCGGCGACGGAGACCCTCCAGAGGTATCATTGCTAGCAACGTTCTAGTAGAGATTGAGCTATAAGAGGCCTTCAAGCTTAATCACTCAGAGGTAGCCTCGGTCCACTGCCCTCTCGGGCAAGACCGGTACCAGCGGTCTGAGCAACCAGTTCCTCTCGTACCGTGGTTGATTACTATCGCAACAACATTTTGAGTCATCAGAAGGGTAAAACTAACCTGTCTCACGACGGTCTAAACCCAGCTCACGTTCCCTATTTGCGGGTGAACAATCCGACGCTTGGCGCCGTTTGCAACACAATGATAGGAAGAGCCCACATCGAAGAATCAAAAAGCGACGTCGATATGAACGCTTGGCCGCCACAAGCCAGTTGTCCCTGTGGTTATCCCTGTTATCCCTGTTATCCCAGTTATCCCTGGGACTCATCCTGAGTCACTGTGATACTTTGTATCGTGGGATGGCCGACTCAAGTCGGACGATGCCGAGGCCGCCATCGGCGACCCTGCAGTATACCAACGAGTTGGTTGTGCAGGCCGGCAAATGCAAAAACGTTTTCACCTCCCGTCGGATTGTGTCGTCTAGCTCGTGTAGCAGGTTTTTGGTTGGCTCCGACACCGTTAGCTGGTAGTGCCAGCTTGGTATCAGATTGTTACGCAATAGGTCCAGCTTTTGCCCGGGCTTAAGGGGCAGAGCCCCCAGCCCAGTCATAGCCTTCCCGACGCGCTCCGTTATGCCGTCCAAAGTGACTCCTTTCCAAGGCGACACTTGAGCACCATGCCTGAAGAGGCATTGACCTGGTGCTACCATAGGTATTTGCTCACCTGCGAGCACTATACGAGGCTCCTCAAGGGCCCAAGTATTACGACCAACAACCACTTGGTAAGCAAAGCTCTTACTAGCCGACATCGACATGCCGAGGTCTTATAACCTATCCTGAGTGACGTCCATCAGGGTCTGGGCCGTCACTTTGTCCTTGGCGACCAGGTACAAGTCGTCGGCAAAGGCTAGGCAACTGATGCTCCTGCCCCCGATCTTGTAGCCGCCAAGTGCTTCCAGTTCCTCAATAAGCGGGTCAAGAATCAGGATGAAGAGTAGTGGCGCCATGGGGTCTTTTCTCCCTGTTTGACCCCACGTGAGAGATTAACCAATATATCACCCTCTGGGTGAGATATGCAGGCCTTGGTGTCTTTATAAGACTCATGAACCAGATTGATAATATCCTCAGGAATGCCCTTCCTTTTAAGCGCCGGTCGGATACCCTCATGGGGTACCGCAGTAATGGGGCCGAACCACAGCAAGCTTGCCTCTGGCAGCCTACTAACACCTGGGAGTTTTACGCTGCTTACACTTTTAGTGCCCCACAGCTTTCGGTACAGCTCCTCTGTCTCCATCCTAGGAGGCGACAGTCTCTGCTGCGTTCCCGATATTGCCCTGCCGTCTAGAAGTGCCTTTGCCAGTTGGCGCGGGTCCTTCTTGAACAGCTCCTGGGTGGCCGCGTAGCTAGTACGCTTTTCCACCCTGGTGACTATCCGTTTGGTGCGAGGTTCGACATTCCCACTACCTGCTTCCTTTTCCTTCGACACGGGTGGTGTGCTCGCCGCATCCCTCCCTTGGTCACTGTCCTTTTTGCCACCACCCCGACACCACTCTTCGAGAGCTCCAGAACCTAAGTCAATTCTCTCTTGAGATGGTGCCAAGTCCGCTGCCTCTTTGAAGAGCCGGACTATCCCAGCAGCACATTTACTGAATTGCTTGGGATCTAACTCTCGCAGAGTTTCCAGCAGAGAAGTTTTCCAGACTTTGCGTTCTTCATCATTATCAAGGCTGTTTGGGTAGCTGCCTTCTTCAGTAACTTCCGTTATTGTCTCTGCTCCCTCAGTCTCGTCATTCTCGCTTTCCGCTTCCAACAGGGGTCGCTCCTCCGAGTTCGTCTCTGATCCATCTGGAGCGCCCTCCGCCCCGGGGGCTTCTCCGTCAGTACCGACTTGACCAGCAAAGGCATTCCTCCTACTTTCCAAGTAGGTTTTATAAGAGGGTGTTTTCCTCTTGTCCCTGACCTGCTGAGCAGTTTTGTTCAGCAGTCTCTCCTTCAAATGGCTATCAATCTTGCTGGGTATGCCTTCGTATTTGCACTCCAGAGTCGCCATCGTCTCGAGTTCTTCCTCGCTCCAGACCACTAGGGCCCTTCGCGTTGTTGGCTTCGCTATGTTTCCAAGCCTTCTTGGATTGGCTGCCTCAGGATGTGCCTTGTTCTCATGTATTGATCGACCTGCTTTAGTGGTAAACTCCTTGGAGCATAAACCACATTTGAACTCATTAGACGATGGACCCTCTGCGTGAACACCTTGACACTTTCCAGCGTGAAAGGTAGCACCTCTGTAATTTGCCCTACTGTCATTGCAAGTCCGACATACATAACAGATCGACCACCCAGGGTGTCGCTCCTGCACATGTTTAGCGAGAGTTCTGGCCTGTAGGACAACCGCCTGGCCTTGTCCGCACAGGCTACACGCGTGCGCCTTGAACGGGACTAGTACGTTCAACAGATGTGTATCAAGAATGGGGATCGAGGTCCGATCATCAATGCTAGTGGAGCCGTTTTTGTCCAAAGTCATATCAGTTGACATGCATAGGTCATTAGCCGGTTGGTCACCACAAGTTATGTGTGTCGAAGCACACCCGACGCCAGACGGTGACCGCTCTGGCGCCCTCCGAGGCTGCGTATTATGGCCCTTAGTAGCAACAGGTTGACGGGGCCGGGGCCTGCTAAACCACCGACCCCTCAAGTTAGCCCTAGGCGGACAGCCTCAAGGTCGAACTGCCAACGTTGGCCCTCCGCGGCAAGATGCGGAGGTTACCGGCCCATACCTGGAGGCTGCTAGTCTCCGGAGGTGTTGGATCAGATCTTGGGCGGACCAGACTCCATGACGCCGCCGAACCCTAGGCAGCGCCAGGACAAGTCCCACCCCTTTACACAAGTGTTGACGTCTTTGCTTCTATGATCATGGCCCTCGTTATGAGAGCGTCACTCACGATGCACCCTCAGGCACGCTCGAGACCCCAGTCCCCCTTTCAGCTCATCGGGCCTTTCAGGTGTGTCCCCGCCGGCAGCGCCGAGGGGAAACAAAACGCTACTCCCGGATCCCCCGTTATGGGTTCCCCGTTCTTTCGCGATACCACTTATCAGACACAAGGTCGTGAAGTCGGTTCCTGTCCAGCGCAAGTCGCCGCTCCAGGTTATGGTGCCAAAGCGGGCCCCTCGTGGTGTTGCAAGTTCCGCATTAGCCATAGCTCTTTTCAGGACGCGCCCGTCACAGCCAGCGTGCGCTCGGCGTTCCGGAATTTCTGCCGTCACAGCCTTCGCACCCGGGCGTTCCGGGTTTGCCAGGAATCCGCTCTTCAGCCCACCGGACCTGGGCACTTAAGCCAAGTGTCATAGCGGGGCTGATGCCTTTCCTCCTGGGGCATAAAGCACTCCATCGAGAGAGTCATAGTTACCCTCGCCGTTTACCCGCGCTTGCTTGAATTTCTTCACGTTGACATTCAGAGCACTGGGCAGAAATCACATTGCGTCAACACCCGCTAGGGCCATCGCAATGCTTTGTTTTAATTACACAGTCGGATTCCCCTGGTCGGTGCCAGTTCAAAGCTGCTCTTTTTGTGGTGGCCGTCCCTTCAAACAGTACTCGCCCGTGAAGGCTTTCCCACACGAGGTTTAAGCTCGAAAGATCCACGGGGACGTCTGGAGAATATGTCGCCGGACGACTAATTGCTCAGTGTCCAGGACCGCCTCCAGAAAAACCACCGCTTCTCGATCTCGCCCGGCACACCTAGAGCCTCGGAGCCAATCCTTGTTCCGAAGTTACGGATCCAATTTGCCGACTTCCCTTACCTACATTATTCTATCGACTAGAGGCTCTGGACCTCGGCGACCTGATGCGGATTAGGTACGATCGTGGCGCAGGTACCGCGTGGCCCTCGCCCAAGTTTTCAATGTCCTAGGGGAAACAGTTGACACAGCAGCAAGTGCCATGCTCTTGGCTCACAGCGGTATCTCTATCTCCATGCGAGATGATTCCAGAGACGGTGCGTGGCTTCTGCAGAAAAGAAAACTCTTCCAACTGCTCCCGAAGGCTTCCTTGGGGGTATTCCGGTCACCCGGACAAAGTTGGAGGGCTCCGGCGGTCCTGCGCCAGGTTTCGGAATGTTATCCGAATTCCCTTTCGCCCGATGGTGGCCCACGACCTGGGGCTAACCCTGACTCCTAGTCGTAAACGGGCCACCATCTGTGTCGGGTCTCCCCTAGGGCTTAGGATCGACTCACCCCGGTACAACAACTGTTGACCGGGAACCCTGCACCACATCAGTCCACCAAGGTCTTTCAAGTGTATTTGCTACTACCACCAAGATCTGCACCACCGGCGGCTCCACGCGGGCCTACGCCCGACGCTTCTACGCACACCGGCGCGACCCTCCTACTCACCAGGGCTTGACAGTCTGTTGGACATGATTTGCCGCTGGCGGTGAAGTATAAGCAGCTCGCTACAACGCAATCCATTTTCAAGGCTAGTTGCTTCGGCAGGTGAGTTGTTACACACTCCTTAGCGGATTCCGACTTCCATGGCCACCGTCCTGCTGTCTTCAGCAACCAACGCTCTTTAAATGGTCTTTGATGAGCGGCCTTTGTGCGCTTTAACTTCACGTTTGGTTCATCCCACAGCGCCAGTTCTGCTTACCAAATTTGGCCCACTTGGCACTTTGATCCTCTCTCACGGCTTCTGTATGACAACGTAAGCCAGAGTTCTCGCCCATTTAAAGTTTGAAAATAGGTTGAGGGCGTTTCGCCCCCAAGGCCTCTAATCATTCGCTTTACGAGATGAGACTCCCGAGAGTTCTCTATAAGTGCCAGCTATCTTGAGGGAAACTTAAACACATTTATTAGACGAATCTCATAAAGTTTTTCCTACCTGGGTCCATAGGTGGGTGTTACAATCATGTAGTGAAAGTTGGGGGTTGATGTCTTGAGGGGGGAGTATTTATGGGACTTCTTCTGCTCGGAGCCGCGGCACCTTGCGATGTCCTGGGGCAGCGACACGCCATACAGTTGCATTAAAGGTGGATGGAAATGGACCACTGCTGAGTGGCCTCGATTGTAGTCCTCTGCTGTCGTCGGCGGTTGATGCCCAGGATACTGCAGACAGCGTCGTTCTGCGGAAGCCACGTACCACGACAACCTATAACATATGGCATTGTTATAACTCGGTTGACATTGAATTGTTTTTGCACTTGGGTCGTGAACTCTGGTTTTGAGTATTTCGCTAGCTTATGCATGTATGATGTTGTGTTCTCACATTGGTGGACTGACTGTGTTAGGGATCAGGGATTGCTATAAAATCATAACACTCACGGTTTGGTTTTTTTCCTGGAGTCTCCTCTTGATGTAGTCAGGTCGACGGCTCGTGATAGCAATGCCTCTAGCTCCGGCGGTCCCAGCCTCCCGGTGGCGCCAGTGGTGGCGCCCCCTGGTGGCGACCGCCGGAACTATGGCATTGCCAACTGCCGGACACCACACCCCTCCCTTCCAGATTTTTTATTAATAACAAAACACAGGCAACAAACACTTTGTGTATGCTGAAAGAAAAAAGGAACTTTTATTTCATCCGTAAATCCACAAATCGTGTCCTTAACATCGCCGGGTCTGGTGGGGCCTCAGTTGGGCCCGCCACCACCAACAAGGGCCTGTCCTAGGCTAGCCCCTCGGACTCCGAATCACTCCCGATACCGGGCTGGCCGCGGTGCCTGCCGGCGCGGCCGCCGTCCGGTGGGAGGGGCACCCGGGCCTCCTCGGCCACGGGCACCCTGGGCTCCGCGAGCCCCACCTCGGGGGCCTCCTCGGCCACCCCGGGCATCACCCGAGCCTCCACGGCCACGGGGTTGGGCCCGACGACTTCCGCCTCGGGCTCCTGCTGCAGCTGGGGGCGTGGGGTTTGCGGAAGTACGGGGCGTTGCCGCCGCAGCGGGCGTTCCCGCCTCGCTGGCCCACGACCGCCGCACCACCTCTGGGGTAGAGGCCGCGCCTCCGCTGCTACCGCCCCCTCGGGCCGCCGAGCTGCAAGAAGAAGGACCTGGTCCATCGAGCTCGCTCTCAAGGTTGCGAGGGCGCGCGACCCTGCCTTGCCTGCGCCTCTCCTCCCTCGGGGATGGCGTGTAGTTGCTGCCGAGTCTGACCCGCAGAGCCTTGCGGCGTTCCCGCCGCTTGCGGTTTTGCTGGGTCCTGGCCTCCGCGCTGCGTGGCCGGCTCACCCCACGACTCGTAGTCTCGGCGGAACCCTCCCTTCCAGGCTGCCGCTTGGGGGCCGGCTCGCCCTCCGGCTCGGTTTGGGTGGAGGCCCTTTTGCAGGGCACTACCTGCCGCTGCATTCCTCGCAGCACCTCCTCCTGCCAGGCCATCTGCTGCCGCACCTGCGCCACCTTTGCCAACATTTTCACACTGCTGGCCAGTGCCTCCTGGAGCTGTGTCAGGGAGATAGGGGCGGGGGGCGGACCTGACCCTGCGGGCCTTGCGGCCTCGCTGGGCCCCACCGGCAGGTGCGTCGACCACGCCCGGTCCGCCTCCTCGCACAGCTTCCGCCCCGTCTGGTCCAGGAGCTCAACCTGCTCATCCAGCTCCGCACACAGCTGGTCGAACTGAGTGGCCTTGTCGGCCTCCTCCTCGACCTCGCTGTCGGAGCCCAGCAGCATCCTTTCCTCCTCCGCGGCCACCGGCTCCTCCACCTGAGCGGGGGCAGCGTGGGGTGACGTCACCGCCACCTTCTGCAGTCCATCTGCCAGGGCGGCGTCGATGCTGCTGCTCGCTGCTGCGGCCACTGCTCTCGCTGCAGCCTGGGCCGCTGCTCGCATGGCTGCGTCCCGGTGCCGCTCCTCCGCAGGCCCCCACACGCCCACCTCGGCGTCGTCGGGCTGGGTCGCGGGGCTCGACTGCTCTTCCAGGGGGGATGGCTGTATTTCGCCGACCGGCGCCTCGCCGTGTCTGGCCACAGCCCGCTCCCGGGGCTCATCGCCGTTCCTTCTTGATCGCATCTGGGAAACATGGCGCTTCATTAGATTTCCGTTTTTATCACGGCACATCCATATTCGAGAGCCCTTCTTGGCCTGCACCGCAGCGGGCTCCCAGCGGGGCTGTCTCTTGCCGCGGTACACGCGAACCCACACCTGCTGTCCGGGGTGGAAAGTCTGCGCGGCGCTCAGATCGTTCTCCTCCCCCTCCCCTCCAGACTCAGCCTCGGCGCGCCGGGCACTCGGCAACATGCGTGCCAGAGGCCGCATGGGCTGCCTACCCATCAGGCGCTCCGCCGGGCTCGTCCCGTCCGGGCCAGGTGTGAAACGGGCCGTTTCGAGGACCGCTCGCAGACGCTGCTTTTTGTCGCCTTCAAAGCGTACAAGTGCGTCTTTGATCGCCCCTACGGCTCTCTCCGCCAGCCCGTTCGACCACGCGCAGTGCGGCGCGATCGTTAGGTGGCGAATTCCGCGTTCGCGCAAGAATATTTGAAACGCCTCCGACGTGAACGCCGTGCCGTTGTCGGACACGATCAAGTCGGGGTCCCCAAACCGAGAAAACGCATCCCTCAGGCACGTGACCACGGCCTCCGAGGAGGGCCCGGTCACCCACCAGGCCTCGATCCACTTGGTTTCCGCGTCCACCGCCACCAGGAAATACTCTCCCTGTCGCGGTTCCCCGAAATCCAAGTGAATGCGTCCCCAGGGCCGGCTTTGCGGCCATGCCCGGAGCGGTGCTTTGGGTGGGTCGGGCCGGCGCAGCTGGCACACTTTGCACCTTGCCACCATGGCCTCGATGTCGGCGTCGAGCCTCGGCCACCAAAACACCGTCCTTGCCATGCTCTTGGTGCGCACCACGCCCTGGTGCGCCCAATGCAGGCGGGACAACGCCTCCGCGCGCAGGGCCTTCGGAATCACCACCCGGCTCCCCCACAGGACACAGTCCCGGGTGACCGATATTTGAACCCGCTTGCGCCACAGCTCGCCCGGTTCCCCCGGGGGCTGCTGCTTAGGCCACCCTGCACGCGCCCATGCTCGCACTTGGCAGAGCTCTGGGTCTTTGTCTGTCGCCTCCGCGATGTCCTTTGCCGTGATGGCTGGTCCGTCTGGTTGCCGGTTACCGTCCAAGTCTAGGTACCCGAGGAACCCCATCGGGGGGTCCGGGGGATCCTCCCGGGGGCCCCCTACCGGCAGCCGCGATAGGCAATCCGCGTTGCCGTTCAGGTGTCCTGGCCTGTATCGCAGCTCGAACGAATACGCAGACAGAGTCAGCAGCCACCGCAGTATCCTCGGACTCATGACCGCCGGCGTCCTGCCCTTGAACAGCCCGACAAGTGGCTTGTGATCGGTCATGACGACAAAAGTCCGCCCAGCCAAATACTGGTGAAACTTTGTCACGCCAAACACGATCGCCAGACCCTCCTTGTCGAACTGGGCATAATTCTTTTCCGCCGGGGACAAGGTCCTGGATGCATAGGCAACCGGCCTCTCGAACCCGTCCACTACGTGGGCCAGCACGGCGCCGACCCCGTATGGACTCGCGTCGACGGCCAGGACGACTGGCAGATCCAGGGAGTAGTGAACCAGGACACGGTCGCTACACAGCTCGTCCTTTACCGCCTGAAATGCCCGTGATTGCTCGTCACCCCATTGCCAGGTGGCATCTCGTGACAGCAATCGCGTGAGCGGTTCGAGCAGCTCAACTCGCCTCGATAAAAATTTCTGATAGAAATTTGCCTTGCCGAGGAAGGATTTTAATTGGGTCACGTCTTGTGGCGCTGGCGCTCGCCGCAGCGCCTCCACCTTGTGTGGGAGTGGCGCTATGCCTGCGGCCGTCACCTCGTGCCCAAGATACTCGACTTTGGCTGCTCGAAACAGGCTTTTCTCGGGTTTAATTCGTAAACCCGCATCACTGAGCCTACTCAGGACCTCGCGCAAGCGCTGGTCGTGCTCTTCCCTGGTCCGCCCCGTCACAAGGACATCGTCCAGCAACACGACCACACCGTCAATGCCCGCCAGCAACCCGTCAATGAGCTGCTGGAAACGGGGAGGGGCCACGTTCACGCCAAACCACAGCCTGTTCACCCGGAACAAACCTCGGTGGGTGTTGATGGTCAGCAAGCGCGCCGTCTCATCGTCCACCACCACCTGGTTGTAGGCCATGGTCAGGTCGAGTTTTGAAAACATTGTTCCACCCGCCAGCCTCGCAAACGCTTGGTCGAGCGTGGGCAGGGGGTACCCCTCCGGTTTGATTACCGTATTGACAGTGCTGCGATAGTCCCCACAAACGCGAACTTCCCCGTCCGGCTTGTCTACTATCACGATGGGCGTGGCCCATTCGGCTTGGTCTATGGGTGTCAAAACCCCTAGGCCCGTCAGCCGCTGCAGCTCGGTGTCCACTTTCGCCCTGCGAGCGAAGGGCACCGGCCGCGCTCGCAAATAAATCGGCGTTACCCCCGGCGGCGGCTTGATGCTCATCCTCGGCCCACGGTACGTACCGAGGCCGGGCTGAAAACATTCAAACTTGGCGCGCTCGGCGGGGGTCGCCCCCAGGGCGTCCCCGGGCTGGCCTACCGCCCCGACAAGTCCGTGCGCCGGCCGCGTGATCGGCACGGGCCCGGCCACGCGGAAACCCAGCGCGTCCATCCAGAGCCGGCCGATGAGGAAGGGGCCGCGCCCTTCTGCTACCAGCAGCGGCAGCGTGGCCTCCTTGTGGGCGACCCGGACGGTCACCTCACAGCTGCGGAGGCCCGTCACCGGCACGCCGGCCCACATCCACATGTCGTCGGCTACGTCCGAGAGACGCGCCTCCGGCCAGTGGCGCGCGTACTCGTCCGCCGAAATCATGCCGCACGGCGCGCCGTTGTCGAGGACGGCCGTGAACATGATCCCGTCAACAACAACAGGCACTTGATCTGGGCCCGGGTACCGGGGAGCGTTCACATTGAACAGACCATACTCCCATGCCGCTTGCGGACCCCCCACGAAGGCGACCGCACCGGCTCCGGCTCCCGTCCCGGCGGCGGGCTGCTGTGCCGCCGCGGCGCCCGACGGCGCGCCGGCTCCGGCAGCCTCGGCCCCACCAGCGGGACCGGAGGCGGGGGCGGGCCCCGACCCGTGAATCATGTTCACTGTCCGGCTGTGCCCACCTCCCGGTTTCCCTTTGCCCTTCTTGCCCTTCTTGTTGTTGTTGTTGCTACCCCCGCTTGCCCCCTCCCCGGACCGACACGCCTTTTGGATGTGGCCGCGTTTTCCGCAGCCCCGACAATCCTTGTCTTTTGCCCAGCACGTGTCAGCCAAGTGGGCCCCCAAGCAGCGGTAGCACGTGGCCTGCTGTTGTTGCTTGTTGTTGTTGTTGTTCCCCGCGTATGCGATCATCTGCCCGGTCTCGGCCGGGCGCCGGTTGAGCGCCTCGCCCTCGGCCCGGCAGCGCGCGTGCGTCCGAATCATGTCAACTGCTTTTCGAACGTCCAAATCCGCTTCCCCGAGCAATTTCTGCTGGCATGTTTTGTCAACTACGCCTCGCACCAATTGGCGGCACAAACGCCGGCCCAAATCGGCCTCCAGAAATTTGCACGGGATGGCCAGCTGTCGGAGGTCGGCCAGCCACACGGCTACCGACTCACCCGCCTTCTGCACTCGTTGTTCAAACAAATGCTCGGCCATGTGGATCGACATCGCGTCGTCGAACTGTTCGTCCAGCAGTTTGATCAAATCGTCATATGTCACCTGGTTGCTTTCCAGCTCCCTCGGATAACACAGAGCGATCATGAGTTCGTACAGGGGCTCGTCGGCGCACGTCAACAAGGCGCGCTTCTTGGCGGCCCCGCTGACAAACCCTTGGTGCGCCAGCGCCTGCCCCAGCCGGCGCTTGTAGGTTCCCCACGTACCCGGTTTCTGTTCGAAACTCGAGAAATGGAACCTCCGCGCTCGAGCCGGCGAACGGCGTGGCGACGGCTCCGGCTCAGACTCCGGCTCCGGCGTGTGCGGCGGCGGCGGCGTCTGCTGCCGCTCGCGTTCTCGCCGTGTCCGTCTGCCTGCCATCGCCTCTCGCCTCGCTCCCGTAAATCAACCCGAAAAGCAACACGCCCACGCCCTCACAGCCCCACGGCACGGACTTCCCCGCCTGCCGGTCTGCTGCCCCACACGTGTCGGATTGTTTACTCCCGGCCGAACTCGCACTGACCCGGTTACTCGCCCCGCGCTACGCTCTACGCCTAACTCACAACGCAACACAAGCCCACATCAGCACAGCCCAAAGTACCACAAGCACATCGCAGCACAAACACAGTCACAATTCCATTCAAAATTCTGAGTCCCGTTGACAAGCCTCGCCGGTTTTCCAGCTGGCTCGTTCAGCCTCGTCGCCAAATGTTGTGTTCTCACATTGGTGGACTGACTGTGTTAGGGATCAGGGATTGCTATAAAATCATAACACTCACGGTTTGGTTTTTTTCCTGGAGTCTCCTCTTGATGTAGTCAGGTCGACGGCTCGTGATAGCAATGCCTCTAGCTCCGGCGGTCCCAGCCTCCCGGTGGCGCCAGTGGTGGCGCCCCCTGGTGGCGACCGCCGGAACTATGGCATTGCCAACTGCCGGACACCACATATGAGTTCTGCATAGAGTTAGTTTTCGACTCAAAGCAGACAGTGACCTCCACAATATAGGCTGTGTCTTTGTCTTTGAATATCAAGTCTGGGGTTTGGTTCTCTGTTCCATATGGCATCTTGATCACGGGTGTTGAGTGGCACTCGATCCCACTTTGAGCTGGGAGAGCCTTCACTATTGCCTTTGCTGTAGAGTCGTGGAGGTTGACTCGAGCATAATGGGTTATCGGGCATCTTTGTAACACATGATAGAGGGATTCTTGGGTCGCACATGAGAGATTTCGACATTCCACCTGTTTATAGCTACTACTCAGCGTTGGTAAAAGGCCAAATCTTAGTTGGATTGCTTTAGTATATTCAGAGTTCTTCCAATACCAGGGGGAGAGTACACCCACGTTGACTCCACTCTTGTTGACAGTAAGGCTTTGCCTGTTGCACATACTTCCATTCTGTTTCTCCAATATCATTGGACACCTTGTGCGGAGGGACTGGGTATCTGGTCAGTCATCCCTTTTAGTCTTTCCATTAGCTTCTTAATCACAGTAGTTTCCATGCAGGCTTGCAGGTCTTTGGCACATCCTTTGGCTTGAAGATTGTTGATTCTTCTTAGGTAGATCGCAGGCACTGACACCATCATGCTCGGGATTCCAAGCCCTCCAAACTTCATTGGGGCGTGGATGTATGCATCGGCTGTTTGTCTTGGTAGATGGAGGATTTCCTTTACATACTTCTTAATATTATTATCCAGAAACTTTAGTTTCTTCTTCGTAACATCCATTGCTTGTTGCCCGTAGAACAACGTTGGTATCAAGTGCCTCAGTATAATATAGAGTTTTTGCCATGGCTTAAGTGGCGCTTCTTTGATCCTTTTCAGTGGCTCTTCAATTTGGCTCGTGGTTGGGGTTTTCACACCGTAGTGTCCATACTTCAGTCCTAGGTACTTTAGTTGGTCAACATCTATGGTGGGTATCGGTTTGTCATAGATTTTTATCAGTGGGGCAGTTTGTACTGCCGTTTTCTTCGTACCAGGTACGCGGATCAGTTGAAGGGCTGCACATTTGCCCTGGTTCACCTCTAGGTTGTGGTGGCTTAGGAATTCTTCTGTTATCGTCGTCATCTCTTTCACTGCTTTGTCATCTTCGGCTAGTAGGACAAGGTCATCGGCAAACGCTAATGCCTTTATCCGGGTTTCACCTATCTTCACTCCCTCGCATCTTCCTTCGATTTTCTCCAGCAGTTCGTCTATTATGAGGTTGAACAGCAATCCTGACGTAGGGTCTCCTTGTTTTGTGCCCCTTTTTATCTTGATCTCTGTTGAAGTCTTCCCTTGACATTCAATCGTCGTATAAATGGCTTCGTAGTTTGCCATTATATATTCTATGGTATGTTCATCTAATTGGTGCCTCCTCAGGCCGTCCAGTATGGACTTCTTCGTGACTCTATCGAATGCTTTGGCAAGGTCTATAGACAGGACAAGAATCGGTCTTCCGTTTTCTCTGAGTAATTTAATTACACTCTGCAGGATTGTGTTATTAATCAATGTGCTATCTTGTGACACAAATCCACGTTGGTTGTAGGCATGCTGGATTTGGTTGGACAGTCGATCGTTTATCATTGTATGCAAGAAACGAAGAAGCTTGCTTGATATGGTGATTGGTCTCCAGTTCTTTGGTTCAGTGAGGTCTCCGCTCTTGGGCAATAGCACAGTTCTATTCCTCCGCAGGATGGGTGGTAGCGCCCGTAGGCCCCAAATAATGTTCATCAGGGCTGTTAGGTTCTTGGTATCCATTTTCCTTATGTCTTCTCTCTTAATCCCATCCGGGCCAGCTGCTGTTTCACTCATCTTTCCAACCGCAGACATAACTTCAATCACCGTAAATGGTTGGCTAGCGTCAATTTGTGGTGGGCTAGCTGGGCTTTGTGGCTCCCAGTCTGGTTCGTTTTCTGCGTATGTTGCCTTAAAGAAATCCTCAATCTGCTCGATTGTCGGGGTTTCAGTCACGTCCTGTTCTCGTCCAGAAATAAAAATGTCTGCCACCTGCCCGGGGCTTTTGTGGTACATTTTTTGGAATTTCACATATTTGGCTGCTCTACGTCTGGACCTGTTGCCCTTGTACTTCTTTTTCTGCCTTGGTCTTTTCTTCCTTGTGGCTGCTTCTGTAGTCTTGATAGTCGTTGTGTAGCTATCTAGAATTGGCAGTATCTCATGTATGTCCTTTGATGTCAGTGCCCTCTCTATTATATCTTGGATTTCCGGTGAGCAGTCTTCCTTGATTGTTCTGAGAGACATTCATATTTTCCCATTTGGGATTAGGTGGGTTCCAGCATCTATTCGTTCTAGCAGCACAGTTGTTCGTGGGTCACATATGGCTTCTGGTTCGTCTGTTACATCTCTAGTGGTCTCTTGTTCCACCATGGCTTGGCTTGTTGATGGCATTTCCTCCCTTGGGATGTTAGTTTGACGGAGTTTTTCCTCGTCTTGCGCTAGGATCTCTTGGTAGTCAGTTCTTTGACGTAGCTTTTTAAGGCCATGGATAGGCCGCAGAGTGGTAGCGTTCAGAGCAGCACACACATCTGTGCCATGTGCTCGGGTTGCCGGTGGCAGTCTTATTTCCTCCTTTGCAATCTGTCGCATTTCGGGTTCAGTATATTTACCTCAGGGTATTGGCCGAGCTGCTATTCTCGCCAGATCTTCGTCATTATATTCTTTGCTATGTGCGCGTTTGAGATGCTGTTGTTTCCCTATGTATGTAGGGAAACGTCTTGGGCAGATGTTGCACGTCAATTGTCCATCATCCTCTGGTGGTGGGGCCTTACATCTCCGGACATGTTGTTTCCTCTGGTTAGTTTGTCTGTCGCTTAGGTCTATGCGGCATTGCGGGCAGGTATTGACATCATCTTCACTATTATGATGAGTTTGTTGTTCGGTGTCTAGGGAATGTGACACTAGGCCGGGTTTTTTCTTTTCACTTTTTTTCTTCTCCCGCTGTTTGGGATGAAAAGTAATCCGAGGCTTGTTTTGTTCAGGTTTGGGAGCAATAAATTGAAGTTACCAGGCTTGCTAGGCCAAAGTAACCTGCGGCGAGCCGCGGGTGGGGAGATTTAGGCTGAGCTCATTGGTTCAGGGGCCAAGCATTATATACATTTGTACCAAAGGGGCCCCTTATCCGCGCTCCCGTTGCCTTGCTATCGGCTGGACGGAGAACACTCGGCGCTTGGGCCCGATACACTGAGATGTGCCTGCCTCGCTGGTTTGACAATCTGGCATTGACACTCCCTCAGTACACGGGCCCTTTGACATAAGAATAGACTTACCCTTGGCTGCGAATTCAGACCTAGATCAATCTCAATTGTATGTTGCCACGGGGTCTTTGACTCATGGGGACGGCCTCCCCTGGGAGCCTATGCTCACGGGCCTCCGCCGGTATCATAGTTACTCCCGCCGTTTACCCGCGCATGCTTGAATTTCTTCACGTTGACATTCAGAGCACTGGGCAGAAATCACATTGCGTCAACACCCGCTAGGGCCATCGCAATGCTTTGTTTTAATTACACAGTCGGATTCCCCTGGTCGGTGCCAGTTCAAAGCTGCTCTTTTTGTGATGGCCGTCCCTTCAAACAGTACTCGCCCGTGAAGGCTTTCCCACACGAGGTTTAAGCTCGAAAGATCCACGGGGACGTCTGGAGAATATGTCGCCGGACGACCGATTGCTCGGTGTCCAGGACCGCCTCCAGAAAAACCACCGCTTCTCGATCTCGCCCGGCACACCTAGAGCCTCGGAGCCAATCCTTGTTCCGAAGTTACGGATCCAATTTGCCGACTTCCCTTACCTACATTATTCTATCGACTAGAGGCTCTGGACCTCGGCGACCTGATGCGGATTAGGTACGATCGTGGCGCAGGTACCGCGTGGCCCTCGCCCAAGTTTTCAATGTCCTAGGGGAAACAGTTGACACAGCAGCAAGTGCCATGCTCTTGGCTCACAGCGGTATCTCTATCTCCATGCGAGATGATTCCAGAGACGGTGCGTGGCTTCTGCAGAAAAGAAAACTCTTCCAACTGCTCCCGAAGGCTTCCTTGGGGGTATTCCGGTCACCCGGACAAAGTAAGAGGGCTCCGGCGGTCCTGCGCCAGGTTTCGGAATGTTATCCGAATTCCCTTTTGCCCGATGGTGGCCCACGACCTGGGGCTAACCCTGACTCCTAGTCGTAAACGGGCCACCATCTGTGTCGGGTCTCCCCTAGGGCTTAGGATCGACTCACCCCGGTACAACAACTGTTGACCGGGAACCCTGCACCACATCAGTCCACCAAGGTCTTTCAAGTGTATTTGCTACTACCACCAAGATCTGCACCACCGGCGGCTCCACGCGGGCCTACGCCCGACGCTTCTACGCACACCGGCGCGACCCTCCTACTCACCAGGGCTTGACAGTCTGTTGGACATGATTTGCCGCTGGCGGTGAAGTATAAGCAGCTCGCTACAACGCAATCCATTTTCAAGGCTAGTTGCTTCGGCAGGTGGGTTGGTACACACTCCTTAGCGGATTCCGACTTCCATGGCCACCGTCCTGCTGTCTTCAGCAACCAACGCTCTTTAAATGGTCTTTGATGAGCGGCCTTTGTGCGCTTTAACTTCACGTTTGGTTCATCCCACAGCGCCAGTTCTGCTTACCAAAATTGGCCCACTTGGCACTTTGATCCTCTCTCACGGCTTCTGTATGACAACGTAAGCCAGAGTTCTCGCCCATTTAAAGTTTGAGAATAGGTTGAGGGCGTTTCGCCCCCAAGGCCTCTAATCATTCGCTTTACCAGATGAGACTCCTGAGAGTTCTCTATAAGTGCCAGCTATCCTGAGGGAAACTTCGGAGGGAACCAGCTACTAGATAGTTCGATTGGTCTTTCGCCCCTATACGCAGCTCTGACGATCGATTTGCACGTCAGAATCATTGCGGACCTCCACCAGGGTTTCCCCTGGCTTCACCCGCGCCACGCATAGTTCACCATCTTTCGGGTCCCATCATGTGCGCTACAGGTGCACCTCATCTCAAAGAGAACGAGGCGCCCCGGGATTGCGGGTGAGTATTCAAAAACTCACCATCACCCCTTAGGCGGCCCCTCGACCGCCTTTACTTTCATTTCGCCTTTAGGTTTGGAAGCCCAATGACTTGCGCATATGTTAGACTCCTTGGTCCGTGTTTCAAGGTCGAGTGACAGAAGCAAGAGCGCCGCTGACCAGGACTGAGGCCGACCATACTCTCATTACGAGAGGCCGGATCCCATGCAGGGAGGCCCCGCCCAGTATTGCTACCGTCGGGTCACGACCGAAAGACACCGCATAGACTTTGGCTCAGGGCAACACCACAGAGTTACTCGCCGACGGGCTCTGGCGCATCCCAACGAGTCGCGACGTCCTACTAAGGGAGAAGAGCAGTCCCACTACACGGCGTCGTTTCGTCGCCTGCAGTGACAAGTGTTTGACGAAAGCAAATCTGGAAATTTGAATGCACGAGATTGCTAACCTAAAGTAAGTCTAATTCTTTAATTGAGTCTGAATATATGGTAATGTACCTTTCTGTCATGTGTTGAATGGGACGTTTGTATTATTTGCAAATTTCTATTGGATATTCTGTCAGTCACTGATAGTTGATGATGTGGTGCCTTTCTGTACTCTTTGGTGTGGAATAGCCCCCTTCTCCCTTCTCTCTTTTACTTTATATTCAAGGCCAATGAGGAAAGCATAAATCAGGGGCGGTAGAAATAGTATAGAAATGTTAATGCCTGTTTTAACGTACAAAGCATTGTGGATGGTGATGGAACTGAGGCTTCATACTTGGTAGTTGATGGTGTGGAATGTTCTTATGAGTGTTTACTATCACCTTTCCTCTTAGGGCAAAGAGAAAAGCGGTCATCAGAAATGGAAGAACGGATGAGCAAATGCTAAAAGATGCCATTGAAAAAATTATTGCAGCCGACGGAGACGCACATGTGCACGTAGAAAAAGATGAAGAGAGTAACATTGTTTTCCTATTTGTGCAAACAACGCCTATGAGAAGCAATGTCGAGAAGTATGGCACGGTCTTGTTAATGGACAGTACCTACAAAATTAACAAAAATGGAATGCCAGTGACTGTCTTGATGGTCGCTGATGGCAATGGCCTGGGCAGGGTTGCAGGCATTGCGTACCTTGCCAATGAAGAAAAGTGTACTCTCTCTGCAGTCTTGCGGCAGTTCAAACAGTCAGTGACAGAAAAAGTAGCAGATCGTATTGAAACGGTTGTGATCGATAAAGATTATTCAGAAGCGGGTGCAGTAAAAGAGATCTTGCCAACTGCTTGTATCCAGCTATGTGACTTCCATGTGGCCAATATTTTCACAAAATAAAGTGCCAAAGAAGATCCTGAAGTGAGAAAAATTTTCTCTGATTTGAGATTTTGTAGTGATGACACAACCTTTGACTGTCTGTGTGAGAAATTGAAACAAGTGGCATCATCCAATTTCTTCAAGTACTTTGAGACCAATTGGTTGAAGTGCCCACTTGCATGGTCAAACAGGGATAAGAAAAAAGTACCCAATTTTGGGTAATACAACAAACAACCGCTTGGAGTGTATCAATTCCAAGTTCAAAATAGTACGACTAAACCCTTAAATTTTTTAAGACATTTTTGCTTTATTTATTTATTTGTTTGTTTTTTCTGTTACACCAGGTTTTAAATATTGATTTTAGCTTGCATGAATCACTTGAAGAGCTTCTGAAAATTGTCCAATTGCGGGAAAATGATGCACTTTTCCGCAGCACAATATCAAAAGTGAAGCGAGCATACCTGACTACTGGGGAAACTCCTGAAGTAGCAGAAGTTCTCAATGACCTAACTCAATATTCAGCAGACTTGGTGCTATGGGAGGAGAAGAAAGCCAGTGAGGGACTTCAAATAAGAGATGACACCACCCTTGAAAAGTGTGGTTGCTCCCATTTTGTAAATTTTGTTGGTCTGCCATGCCGACACATAATTAAATTGAAAAGGGACATGGGTGAGTGCTGGCCTTGGTGATTAGTGCGCCTCAAATACTGCATGTTATAACAGTCCGTACCTTTTTACTCCGCAGGTTTATCTTTTTATAGCCGGGATGCCATACATCCTATGTTCCTGAAGTCATCTGGAATCTCTGACTCAGTTGGGACTTCATCTAAACAAAGAGGCAACATCTCATGTTCTGTTGCACCCGCTAAATTAATCCCCAAAACAGCAGCAGAGAAGTACTCTAAGGCAATGATTGTAGCCAAGAAGTGTGTCAGCATTATGCCGGAATCCGGAGAAGCCCAGCATGCTTCTCGTTTAGGAGCTCTTCGTGAGCTGTTCAATATTTGGGCATCCGGTCAGGAAGCAGATGTTTGCCCATCATCATCTAATCCCGGTAGTCAAAAGACCTGTATTGTGTGAGGATGGTAATAACTGTAATTTTGATTGCTGATATTTCACCATTGTAATATTATTGTGTTTTTGTTTTGTTCTGAATATTTTCTCTTTATGTCAGATCCTTCTGATCACCAAGTTGGCAAGGCAACTGTGGACAGTACTACTCAAAATTGTCAATCCGATCAAGTCGCTACTGCTCACGATGATGGAGAGCCAGCTGAGGACAACACCTTCCGCCAAAATTGTCAGTCAGGCCAAGATTCCTCTCTAGGTACGCACTCCAATTTCAATCTAAGGATTTGTCAATTTCTGATTGCTTTACAGATGCACATTTTGATACATTGCTGCCTTACAGGTGACCTACTCAATGATGGATATGATAATGAGCTGTCCATTGTAATGGAGGAATGTACAAAAGAGAGTGTGTGTCTTCCGCCGCCAGACTGCTTTTGTGGCAACCAAACCATTAGGTTAGCACTTCAGTGATCAGTGTAATCAATTTTATGGACGAATTACATTGTACAGTGTATGATTGTGTATCATGCAAATTTGCTATTTGTTAGATTGAACTCTCGGCTGGACTCCAGAATGAAAGGGAACCCTTTCTACAAGTGTGCCGACAATGTCTGCCGATTCTTCAGAACAGCCAAGAGAACCGAGGCGGAAAAGCTAAAAACCAAACAGCTAGATACAAGAACAGTCCAGAAAGATAAAAATGACAAATCCGGAACTCATGTTGCCAGACCAGGTCAGTCATATCCATCCATTGAGAAATTGTCATATTTTGCTTGTGTTATTATTTGTTTTATTAATTTGAGCACTAATATTAATTTTTTTAATTTATGCAGGTGCTTTGATTTCGGATGGAAAGAATGATGACCAATCAAAGCCCAAGCCAGTCGATATGAGTTCAGCCCAGAAAGGTACAAATGACAAATCCGGAACTCAGGTTGTGAGACCAGGTCAGTTACGCCCATCTATTGAGAAACTGTAATATTTTGCTTATCTTATTACTGTATTTTTTAATACTTTTTTAAACTCAGTTTTGAAGAAATGCATTGCATGTGCCGATGGCAATACGCCATCAGGTGCGCACACTTGCTTGAAGTGTGGGAAAGCTGTGCACATATTTCCAGAGTGCTCACAGCCTGCACCTGGAAGTGATGAAGGCTATGGCCAGAAGAGGCTATGCATGATTTGTTTTACTCAAGCAGCAGCAGTGCCAGGTTTCCTATGCTTATACAACTCATGGTACTATTTACGTTTAAGTTAACTTTAGCTTTAATATTACTATTTTTAATTTATGCTCTAGATGCTTCGATTTCTCATTGTGATAATGATGACCAGTCTTCAATGGAAGTAAATGGTAAGGATGCAGAGATTAAAATTGTAATAATTAACCATAGTATTGTTTGTGTAAGATGTGGTTCCTACTTTGCAGGTTTATCTGACATAGTCTCACAAGGTGGAGATCAACGTAAGTTAACTTCTTTACTATTTATTTGTCCTATTTTCCTTTTACTTCTACTGAAGTCATTTGTGATTCATGTATATTCCAGTAGAATTGCGTGACAAAGTCAATCTGATGTTTGGTGAATTTCACATTCCACCTTCAGTGAAACATAAGGGTCGACCTAAAGGTCTTACTAAAACTGTACACAATTGGCCCAACAAAGGCCCCCTAAAATCAAAAAGTACTAAGCGTCCACGTAAGCCAATTCAACTACATTGACTTTCAGTTTGCAGTTAGTCATTTGCATACATTTTAAAACATTACTTTTCATTACAGGTGGTGCTCTGTTGTCACTGGAAGATAAGGAAGCAAATGCTTTAGAAGGAAGATTGTCACGAGGAGAAGCAATACCAGACAGTGATGTCTCTGAATGATGGTGCTTGGAAAGTGTTTTCTCAGTCTGTGAAGTCGTTTTCCTACACTGTTTGCAAGAAGGATTCAGACAACTGCACATGTGTGAACGATGTATGTGCTCATTGTCTCTCGTGTACTTGCAAAGACATGAGAAGACCATGCAAGCACTGCTACAAAGTAGCAGATTATTGTCGTTCTCATGGTTTGTGCTGTCGAAAGAACATCAATTGCATGCTCATCTCAATTCAGTGTTCGGTGCAGGTGTCACAAATGAAATAGGTGACCCCGTTGTGTAGCGGGTTTCTTCTGTCTTTACTAAAACTTTGGTAGTGGCTGTTTTGGCAATTGCTTGTAAGTGGTTTGGGTGTATACTTTCAGTTGTGGTATGAAATCCTTCCTCTTTGTAGCATTTTTCATCTCCCACTCCCTTTCAATAGGTGGATTACATTTGGCTACTGAACACTGATGAAAAACAATTTGATTCTATTACAGTTCCTGTATCTCATTTTCATAGAAACATTTTGCAACCAAGCGACGTCTGTTTAATTCATGTTTTAAAAATGGCTCTGGTCATGTCGTGGCCATTCATAGTATTTTGAAAGCCTGTCTGTGCTTTTAATTCTGATCTAAGCAGACTGTCGGTTACAAAGTGTTTCTAGTTAAGTGATTGAGTGAGTCGTATTCCGTTCTATTGGATTACTGGGATATCAAAGGATCCGTCCTTCTGAATTGGGTGAGTCTTTCACAATTAATATGGCTGTGCATCAAACTGACAGTCTCACTTTTATACTGAAGTACTTTGTGGAGTGATATCAAGGCTCCATCATTCGGTACCAATTTCCTAAATTCTGTATGCAAATACAGTTTGATATTACTTGAAAAAATCTGCATAAGACTTAACATATGCCCATTTGAGTTGTACAAGACTGACAGCAGTATTTTTAAAGTACAGAGCAGAGTAACCAGGTGGCATGAAGTAATTGCGTAATCTCTTATAAATAAATACTTATATCTGCTCCCTCCCTTCTCCAGGTAACCCTCAGAAGAAGAGATTTTCCTTCTCCCCAGAGAAAATCTCGACATACACAAACTTTGGACAAGGTGAGGGTTTTATTGGTCTAATTTCTTCTCAATATTGAAGTGTTTGAAAGGGACTACACGGCGAGCTTAGATAAAATCCCAATTTACTTTTATTTTTTTTTAAAGGTTTAGTAGAGTTGTGCTGCATTTGCCAAAAACCGAGTGAGGATGGTCACCTATGTATCAGGTGCAAAAGAAATGTGCATAGTGACTGTTCTGTTGCATCACGTCTCCCTAAGGAGAAAAAAAGGTCATGTATGACATGCACCTGTTCTGTGTGCAAGTTTGTGATAAATGAATGGCATGTCTGTGTGTGCACAGTGTGCAAGGACACATCTGAAGAAGAATTGACAAACTGCTACAGGTGTCTGTGTCCTATGCATGTAACTTGTGGGTCCATTACTTCTGCAGATGAGAAGCAAGGAGTTAATGTCTACATTTGCCCACTCTGCTTGTACTCTAAAGGTAATGAGTCTAGAAGTTGAAAAGAAGCTTCATATCTTGTGTCCATTGTAATACCTTACTTTCATTTTCAGCTCACAAAATGTCTGAAAGTGCGATGGCTGAAATTGATGATGGAATGCTTCAAGACGCACACCTAAGCAGAGCATCACAAATGTTGAATTCTCAGTTCCCAGACTTAGGTGGACTTGAAGCTCCATTATATGTCGTTGCCAAAGAGCCCATCCAGATGACATACAAACCAACAGTTGGCGATGCTATCCAAATAATAAACACAGGCCGGTCACATTGGGTTACATGCATCATCAAGAGTGGTAAATATATATATATATATATATATATATATATATATATATATATATATATATATATATATATATATATATATATATATATATATATATATCTTTTGCTCTTTCCGTCATGTCTTGAAATAGTATTGATGTACATTTTATTATTTTGCAGGTCATGAACACCCATATGTGTTCGACTCATATCGCGCTTTAGGCATGACTTCCGAAACTGAGACGCAAGTAGCTATGCTAATGCATAGTGAGAAGCCTGCATTCAAAATCATTTTGGCGGAATGTGCCCAGCAGGAAAAAGGTGACAATTGCGGACTAAATGCCATCGCCTTTGCGACTGAATTCGCTTTTACGCGAGAAATTAGTTGTGTGAACTTCCAAGAGAAGAAGCTGAGGGAGCATTGGAAAGAATGCCTAAACAAAGGTATCCTCTCCCCTTTTCCGAGACTTAATACTGCACTTAAAGGAAAGCGAAAGGCCATGAAAGCAGAAACCATTACAGCAGTATATTGCTTATGTCGCCTTCCACAGCATTATGACGAAAACATGATTCAGTGTGAAATCTGTGATGATTGGGTGCACCTGAAGTGTGTTGGCTTGGTATGCGAACAATCTGGTGACTATTTGTGTCCAAGGTGCCATTTTTAACTTGACCATGTGTACCAGATTTGGGGGTTAATATGTAATTCCTGCTATCTGAGTTCTATGTTTTGTTTTAAGTCTGCATAACTCGTTATAACTGAACTGCTTTTGTCCTTAAATCTGCGGGGAATATGTTTGTTATCTTGTATCATTGTATTGTTGGTTAATTACTGTTAACTCAATGTGCTTTTGTTAACCATTATTTTACGCAATAGTTTCAGAAATTCTTTTACATACATGTTCTTACTTTTTATTAGTTTGTGTACGGTTTTAATTGTATTTCAGAAATGTTGTTTGATCAATAAAGTTGTCTGTTAATTGTGATTTCTGATTATTTTTGCATGATAATCCTAATGTGCAGTTAGTTAAATATTTTCTTTGTTCTTAGAAGTTTAGAAAGGTTCAATACTTAAGAGGATAGGTGGCACTAGAGTTTTCAATTCCCACTTGAATCTTCGGTCTCCTGCTACACTACAAACTCAGAAATGCTCATATATTTAAATGTATTTTTAGAGTACATACTTTAGACAACAGTAAACAAACTCTTTAAATAAAGCACAGTTTAACAAAGAGACTAGGTGGGAGCAAGTCAACAAACCCTAATATGGTATCTATTTTCCGCAGAAAATATCCTTCTTTTTAGTGAGCCCACTGTTTCATTTGAGCATTAATGTTAGCACATGCAACAGGAATTCCACATTATGCCTGTACTCGAGTTACTTACAGTACACCTTTATGAAAATGATAAGATTAAAATTGTACTATGTGCATTGTCTTTCACAATTATCATTTGGAACATGAGGTAATAACAGACCAAAAAAGTTAATATGGAAAAAATGCAGAAAACAAATATATGCGGTAAGGATTGAACACAGGTAAGAAGGCAATGCGCAGAGTGGAGTTTAGAAGATTAGGATGTACCTTGTACCAGCATTTAATTTTGAAAGAAACAAGTTTTACGCCAGGTAATTCAGATACTTGACACACATACTTCTAGGAATGGAAAAGCTCGAAATCTCCATACGAAAATGTCAAGAACGTTTACATTTAAGCTACCTGAAGAACTAGTAGTATCTGGTTAACAGATATAGATTTTTATTCCGTGGAAGAGTTTTGTCAATGAAATTTAAAGTAAAGAGTTTTTATTAGGAGGTTTTTAACACGCACTTCCAGCGCCACGTACCCCCCCCCCCCCCCTCCCCTATGATTTTTATAGACTGCGAGAATTTATATGCGTATCTTTGAAACAGATTTCTTGTTTGTCTAGCGAGGTGTTAGCCGCGGACAGCGTGTACGCAAGTTGTGCGAATAACCGACGTAGTGCAATTGACACAAGTTGTGCGAATAGCCGACGCGTCGCGCACCCATGTGTTATGGTGTGTTTTTGAAATAAGTCAAAAAAACGGGAATAAAAATCTGCCTTTGACGCCGCTACTTTTGACCTATTTTCTCCAACTCCGTAGAGCTTCACTCAAAGTTAGAGGTTTCCGACGGAAGTTAAGATCCTATTCTCTGAGTTAAATACGGATATTAACAATTTTTACTCGTTCTTTACCCCTAACCACATACATATATACATATGTGGGTGAGAAGAACGAGTATTGTACCCGGTAGATGTGTTGTTTAGATCCCCGCTTTCATCTGCGAAAGTACGACAGTTACAGTGGAGTGTGGGGTATCATTTTAAAGGTCTTCTTCACGTGACAAAAAAATGATAAAGGTTTTTTTCGGTTATGTATGCATTTTGAGAAGAAATTTGAATTTGAAAATTTTGAAAGGTTATGGTACACGAAGGAAACTAAAAATAAGCGGATCGCATGTTGCAACTTGAATTAGGGTTGAATATGTATCCAAAAATATCACGAAAGACATAAAACTATAAACTTTAATTTTGAAACTAAATTTTTATTCTAAGTCCAGAGCCGAGCAAAGGGCTATTTGGGTGTAAATTGATGAGGCTCGTTTTAGTATTAATGTACCTCAAGTATTGTTTCAAACTATTCATTTAAAAGAAGATTTTTTTTCTAATTTTTTGGGTGTATGTGAATCACGAAATGTTTTGTGTAATGTAAGTTATTCGTGAAAAAACGAGAAACCTATTTTAGGCCAGCGCCAAACGGATGGCATCGGAACTGCGTCCCGGCGTGGCGCTACCGTCGAGCGGGTGATGTTTGAACTATGACGGGGAAGGCCATGGGTGGGCGTGGACGTAGTGCGAGCAGGCGCCACCAGGCGTCACACTATCAGAACCAAAAGCACCAACTGTTGTGAGCTCAAATTATCTACAGCAGCGATTCTGTTGCCACTACGTCCTTGGCGTAAATTTCGAAAATAGCGCGAGTAACGTGGCACTGCTGATTCTGACGTTTAGGAAGGCTGGGAAGAGCACCATGACAATGGTAGACGCGGGTCAGTTCTCGTATGCGCTGGCGAGCGCTGGCAGGCATGCCCTGCTGTTGGGGACCTAGCTCCTGTGCATTGTTGCAAGGCGGTGACTCCGCCCGTTATGATGCAAGAAGACGTCAGTGGGTCATCAACAACCAATCGCTTTCAAGCGTGTGAAGCGGGTGATTGTGGAACTACGTCCGCGGTGTTGCAAAAGTGGCAGGCAGAGGGCGCCACAGGAGGGCTTCGAGAGTCTTGAGAGGCTCTCGACGTGTTCAATCGGCAGACAAAGAAATGCCAAAATACAAAAGATACAAGGAATACAAACCAAAGATCGAAAGTTCAAATCCAAGAAATTAATATGCACAAATAACATTTTTTTCGTGTTTGAAAAGTGTATCCTATTATTCTGAGTGTTAAAGATGTAATATGAGAGTGAATGATACTTTATTTAAAAGTAATGTAAGTGCCTGATATCGTCTATGACACTACTGTAAATTAGTTGTATCAGTGAACGTCCCATGGTTATGTGGTGATTTTTGGGATAATGTGCGTCTCAACAGCCCGGGCCAGCGCAATATTCGTTCTTTTTGACTCTACGTGCGGGTTTATCTTTAATTAATTTTGACTTTCATAGAAATTTCACGCCGTTAAAACTACATTTTTGAGCACAACTTGGGTAAAGAACGAGCTTCTTTTTAGCATCATTGATGCCGAATTGTCTTCTTGTTTCTTCTTGTTAGTCTGTAGAAAGGCTCTGTAGAAAAGCTGCAAAAACGCCAGAGAAAACTGTTCACCAATTGGGTGACTTTATCATTTTTTTTAGGGAAGTCCAGCCTCGTTTCCGATAATTCTGTTGGTGGTTCTAGACCCTTCAAACCTTCCAACGCCCAGGAAAAAATATAAAATTGTGCATATTGAAGTTCTGAATTTTGATTTTTTTCCGGAAAAAGGCGCCCGCTGGACCACTGTGCGACAGGCCAGGCGGCACCAGGCGGAGAAGTGGGGGCAAGGGGGGGAGGGTGCACACAGAGGAGCACAGGGGAGGTTCTGGTCAACGTGCGCCAGGCGCGGACGTCTGAAATGACAAAAACGTTCGAAGAGGTGAATGTACAAGAATACATATGTACAACCTGAAGCCAGTTCAAGTGTGAAAGGGACGGAATACACTTACAAAAGCATAAAGTTAAATCAATGCACACCAACTTGAAGACGGATCAGTGGAGAACAACACTTCTTTA
>JAPTSV010000828.1:0-34567 GCA_026979955.1 Megalurothrips usitatus | reverse complement strand
CCATGTTCGGTGCACCCGGGCGGGACTGCGGTCAGCCCGGGCAGTAGGCAGCCCATCGCACAGGTGCCGCTACCCCGTGCCGAAGGGTGCCTTGCGGCACTTACAGCCGGTCCCCGAAGGATAGCGAGGAGGGGGAGAGATGGGTGGGGGCATAAATTCGAGAAAAATAAATTAAATAAAAATAGAATTAATTAAAAAATAAAATTAATTAAAATAAAATTAAATTTTAAATAAAATTAAATAAAAATAAAATTAATTAGAAAATGGCAGAAAATACGCCAACGGACTGTGTTCCTCCCAGAAACACAGTTCGCTGGCGAGGCCAGAACACAGTTCGGTAGAAACACAGTTCGTGGCGACTCATGGACTCGTCCTTTGATCTCTGTTTAATCCAAGTTCCACTTTCCTAAAGTTGAATAAATTAAACAAATATACTTGATAACATCGTTGATGTCAAGCACCACAAACAACGTAATGGCAAAATATTTTTGCGATATTTTCCTAACATATCATTGGGACGTAACCGCTGCCGCGGACAATTACTCCGAGCGGCACTACGGCAGAGTCGATTGTTGACCGCGACCGGTATTTCTTCCCCGCCTGCTCTAGGGCTGTCTTCTGTCTCAGAAAATGAGTAATTGTGTTTTTTGTTTTTTCCCCCAAAAATTGCGCTGTTCACTCGCAGGCCAAAAAAACAATATCATCAGAACATTCCTACGTTACGTGGGTGACAAGATGAAAGAAGAAATTATTTCCTACTTTCACGTTCATAAAATCGTTGACCTACTTTTAACGATAGAATACCTGCCCCGAGGGCCAGTCAGCGATATAGGCGCTGGAATTTTTGGATTTATGTTTCAACTCATCTCAGCCGAAACATACCGTTGAGTCTCCCCCTTTGGACCCCATTCAGCACGCCTGGTCGGATGCTCTTACAGAGGGCGACAACGGTTCCGACGCCAGCACGACTCGTACCCATTAGTCCGTCGTCCCCCTAGAGTTCCATTTAATATTTACAAGGTAGGCAAACACCAGACCGCGTCGTCGCGTAGCACTCATCGCGAATCACTGTTCCGCCACCCCACGCAGAGGCCCGAATCCGTTCCCGTTCGCCGCCCGGCCCGTCCCACTCCCAGGCGCATCCCGCACCGCAGCATCTCGCTCGGAGAGAGTTTCTCAATCTCGGTTAACAGATGGTTGTATGCATATTTATATGATAGAGAGCAAAGGGTGAAAAGCTGTAAAGATTTCAGATCTGAGTGGATGTACTTGGAAAAAGGAGTGCCTCAAGGGAGTGTATTGGGTCCTCTTTTATTTTTACTTTATGTTAATGACATTTCAGAGGTATTTCGTGGCTGCTCATACCATTTGTATGCTGGTGATCTAATAATTTATAGAGTTTCTGTACTTCTACATACTCCAAAACCGTCAGTAACATGTGCAGATATCTTTCTCGTCTTGTTGATTTTAATACTCGTCATAATTTCAGCTTAACCACGGACAAGGCCCAACCAATAATTATAGGGTCAGCCAGCTATAAAAGGTAGGCGTACGCCAGACCGCGTCGTGGCGTAACAGGCTTCGCTCATCGCGAATCGCTGTTCCGCCACTCCACGCCTGGCACACGCCTACCTTGGCCTGCCGGCGGCTGTCACCTAAAGAGTAGGACCCCGCGGGGCCAATTCGTCAGTAGGACTCCCCGCGGGCGTCACTCTTTCCGCACGGTCGCAACCACGCTCATATTCTGGCTTCCGAACGTATCTCACATCATTCTTTCGTTATTAGTTCTGCTCAACCAGTCATAACCTACCCTTACCTGCCTGCACCTAACCTACCCAGGTCCCACTAACCGAACCGAGAGTAACCCACTCGAGTCACTGTCCACGACAGGCGCATGGCGCGTACCGACCTCACCTAACCGGCGGATATTAAATTTTAGACCACTTGTGAAAATTATCTAAGAAACCGCTTGGGCTGCGGCGCCCCTGACTCTGATATGATGCAAGAAAGATGTGGTCCAAATTTGAGCTTTCTACGTCTAACCGTTCTCGAGAAATCGCGCGGACAGACAAACAGATAGACAAAACATTTTTAACCTAATCAGGTAATGGCTTCGCTTTCGCTCAGCCAATTATTGGAAAGGAGGACTGCGGGGGCGCATCCCTCTAATATACTCTCTCACGGCCAAACGAAGGCCCCTATCCAAATTTTGCTAGAGAACCGACCCTCCGTGGAATGGGACAAGGAACACAGCTTGTGCATAGTAAACCCCTCCGCGCTCCCCCGGGCTCGAGATCCAAGATGGCGTCCATTTGAAGTAAACATTTGGGAATATCTGGAGAACCGAGCCAGCGAGAGAGGTGCGGTTTGTAGCGCTGGCCATCGTAGGGGTTCGGCCATCATTGTGATCTTTTAGCAATGACACCGGGCTCGAGAACACGCACCCATCCTCGAGAGCCACATTCCATCTTTTGGACAGTACGGCCTAGCGTCGTGCGGTTCTCGACATTGGCATTAACGGGCCGCGGCAAAGGAAAAGAAGGGCACCCCACTAGGACGACCTTTCTCCAGACTACGCACCCCGTGCTCGAGAGCCAACTTCTGTCTTTCGAACGGTATGAGGTACTGACTTGCGGTTTTCGACGTTGGACTTTGCGGGCCGCGGCAATGGGAAACAAGGGCACCGCACCACGCCTACCGCTCTAGAGGCCATGCGCCCCGTCCTCGAGAGCCACATTGAAAAAACATAGTTACTCGAGTACCAAGGAAGCGATGCGTTTTAGAGAGATGAGATTTGCGTTACTGCAGAGGGCATGGGAGGTTGGGGGTGGGGAGGCAGTGCAGCGCTGGTCTCGAGACTAGGGACCCCGTTCTCGAGGAGCACACAACGACCGATGAAACTCGAGAGCTAAATGTCGTTTGCGGCACTGCACAAGGGTATCGTAGGGGTATGGCGAACGAGTACAGCCTCCGGTCCCGAGACTAGGGACCCCGTCCTCGAGAGTCGTCGGGCAGCGGATCAGTGACCCGAGTGGTTTACGTTCGGTTAGGTTAGTAGAGACCTGGGTAACTTAGGCTGAGTTAGGTAAGGGTGGTTTAGGCAAGGTCAACGGGCGGTTGATGACAAAGAGTCAATGTAATTTACGGCCGGCTGCCACATAAGCGTAGCTTCGACCGGCCATCGACTTCGACCGGCCGGACACAGTGACGCCCGCAGCGCGTCCTACTGACTGTTTGGCCCTGCAGGGTCTATCTTGGCAAAAGACAGCCGCCGGCAGGCCAAGGTAGGCGTGCGCCAGGCGTGGAGTGGCGGAACGGTGATTTGCGGTGAGCGAAGCCTGTTACGCCACGACGCGGTCGTCTTTATTTTCATATTATTGCATACATTTAGTAAAACTTAGCCGCTGCCATCCACTGGCTGTCCAATTACTTACCGGGCGGCACTACGGTGGACGAGCGATAGTTGACCAGCGGCAGCGTTTATTCCCCAGACACGGTGTCTACGTTCCCCAAAAAAGAGTTATTTTTTTTGTTCTTTTTTAAAAATCAGTTCGTGAGGATTGATCTACATCTGAGTCCGATCAAAACTGTATACTCAGAACATTCCTACGTTACGTAGTTTTCGAGATGAAAGTGTGGTTTACAGACAGGGCGTGCGCAGTATTCGTTGTTTCTTCTTTTGCTACAGCATATGTAGTAGTAGCAAAGAACGAGTAAAAACCGGGCAGGCAGGCAGAGGACGCCACAGGAGGGCTTGGAGAGTCTTGAGAGGCTCCTGACGCCTTCAGCCGGTAGACAAAGAAATACCAAGTCACAGAAGATACAAGAATTACAAACCAGAGATCAAAAGTTCAAATCCAAGGAGCAAGTACGCATATACGAGGTAGGCGTACGCCAGACCGGCGTCGTGGCGTAACAGGCTTCTCGCTCATCGCGGATCACTGTTCCGCCACTCCACGCCTGGCGCACGCCTACCGTGGCCTGCCGGCGGCTGCCACCTGACGAGTAGGACCCTGCGGGGCCAATCAGTCAGCAGGACGCCCTGCGAGCGTCAATCTCTCCGCACGGTCGAACCACGCTCATTTTCTGGCTTCGAAACGTATCTTACATCATCCTTTCGTTATCAATGCCTCTCAACCAACCCTAACCTACCCTTACCTGCCTGAACCTTACCTACCCAGGCCCCCACTAACCTAACCTAACCGAGGGTGATCCACTCAGGGGCGGATTTAAGGGGGGGGGGCAACAGGCCTTTTGCCCCCCTCCTTGGCCATAGCCGCACTTTTAAAATAAAGCAGTAAAGGGGAGAGAAGAGGAAGAGAGAGAGAGAGAGAGAGAGAGAGAGAGAGAGAGAAGGGAGAGAGGAAGGAAATAAGAAAATACATTTATGGCAAGGTCGAAGGTATAGAAAACAACGATATTATGACGGTTAGTGACTTAACCGGGCCTCCTGGCTGGGCCTGTATCTGCATGTACACGCCTGTGCCTGTAAAATCAAAATAAATTGCCTTATGTCTTAAATATTCTTGCTTTTTTTAACAAAAAAAAAAACGGTACTCCAAGATCACTCCCTCCTGCTCTTGAACTCACCTGAAAAATTACGAAAAGTAACCGATCTTCTTAAATTTTACTTGGTTCCTTGAACGAATTCTCAAAGTCCTCCCCTGAAGGTAGGCAACCCGCACACTTTGCCCCCCCCCCCTTGGGCTCAGCCTAGATCCGCCCCTGTTCGGCGAACATGTGGAGGGCCAGAGGGGGGCGGGGGAGCCAGAGCGGGGGCGTGCATACCTGGGTCGCTGCAACATTCACCCATGGTTTCGCACCGCTTCGAAAAATGATCGAATCGGCCGGTGCAGAGGGTTGGCGTTTCCTATTTTGTGGCCAAACCGTTCATCGCACAGACCGCGGGCAGGTATCGCTGGATAGAACAAGAAATTATCTAGAAGTTAATATAAGGAATTATTTTTAAGATACCCGGGGAACAAGCAATCGAAGCGCAAAGTCTCGGCCGATTTTAGGTATGTCAGACCGGTTTATAATTTTTTTTTGAACACACCGACATTTAGATCGAACCTTTATCTACTCCCTTACGAAGTTTGAACTCGATACCTCGAGCGGTTTGGCTCTGGCGATCGTTAGAAGTCAACCGAAAATCGGCCCGCAGAGGCCGAAAACAGCAGTGGTCCTCTTTCCTCTTAAGTAGCGCTCAGTTTCATTGGCGCTCAGTTTCCGTGGCGCTCAGTTTCAGTGGCGCTCAGTTTCCGTGGCGCTCAGTTTCCGTGGCGCTCAGTTTCAACACGACCCTTGCCACAGGCGGCGCTCAGTTTCACTGGCGCTTAGTTTAAGGAGCAAAATATGTCGAAGACGGCGCTCAGTTTACGTGGCGCTCAGTTTCAGTGCGCTCAGTTTAAAGCGTCCCCGCTGCTGCAGGCGGACCGAGGCGACGTCCGGGCGCAGTTCTTGGTGGAGCAGGTCACCAACTTCGGCAAGAAGAAGCCGAGGTGGTCCGAGCCCTTCATCAGGGAGTGCGTGCTGCTGCAGGCCGTGTCGGGCCCCACGTACGAGGCGGCGCGGGCCAGCCCCATCCTCCAGGGTGCCCCTTCTGCCACGACGCTCAAGCGTTATCTTGGGTGCAGCACGGGCGAGGTATGTAGAGCGCACTGGTCTGACGCGACTGGTCTGAAAACGGCAATTTTAATTAATGTATGCCTTTCCAGGTCGGCGTCACCAAGGACCTAGTGAACCGCCTTGAAGCTGAGGTCGAGCACCTGGGCCCCATGGAGCGGCCGTGCACTGTCATAATTGACGAGATGGCGCACTCCGAGAAGGCTGTCTACGACAGCAAGCTCGACCAGGTGTTCGGCCTGGACAACTTGGCCTCGGGCGGCGATGGCGGGACCGGGCGACGTACCCTAGCAAACAAGCTGCTGTGTGTGGTCATCCACGGGGTGACAACGGAGTACACGATTCCGGAGCCTACTACAGCACCCGGTCAGCCAACGCGGCTCAACTGCACCACGTCACCATGGAGGTAAGCGCCTGGGCGTTATGCAATGCACTAACAACGGCGCACGGTGGGCTGCCTACCCTTCGGGCGCCGGGCGCTCGCGCTCCCAGCATTAAACTTATTGGGTTTTCTCTCGTGCAGGTTTTGGAGGTTTTGTGTCGGGTCGGCTTCATCCCCATCCGCATCTGTGCGGACAATGCCAGGCCAACACGGCGTTGTTTCGGTGTCACCCCCACCGCAAGTGTCTAGGTGGCTGGGTTCCCGAGATGTGTGTGATTATATGTGAAATGCCGTCTCGCGCCTATGGTTAAGGTCCATTTTTGAAATGTGAAAACAAAATGAGGTTTTTTGGGCATGAAGACGACTTTTGTCGGGGTACAAATTTTTTCTGCCCTCCCAATTATTTTTGTGAGGATCCCAAAGAATTTTACCGCATGTCGCTAGGAATATTGGTTGCCGAGATATCGCATGTCAGTGAGTGAGTCAGTCAGCAATACGGGTGTGGAGTTTATAGACTCGAGAAAGCTCGTTTAGGAGGGCCTTCGGCCCTCATGAGTGGCGTGAGGGGACCTCTCGCTGCGCTCGAGGTCCCCTCACGCCACGTGGGCCCCGCGGGCCCACCATACGCTGTCGCTTGGCCACTCCGTTCAAAAGTTAAACGCTGGCTCTCGAGGACGGGGTGCGGGGTCTCAAGACCGGTGGGCGTAGTGCCCATGATTTAAATTGCCGGCCTCCGCAAAGGGCAACGCCGAAAACCGCATGTCGCTAGGCCACTCCGTTCAAAAGTTAAAACGCTGGCGCTCGAGGACGGGGTGCGTGGTCTCGAGACCGTTAGGTGAGTTAGCCTTGTTTTACATTGCCGGCCCCTCAAGGAGCAATGCCGAAAACCGCATGTCGCTAGGCCTCTCTGTTGAAAAGATGGAAGTTTGCGCTCGAGGACGGGTCATGCCGTGCCTCGAGATCGGTGTCGCTGACACTTGTTGGTCCCCCGCACTCTTATCCTTGGCGAATGCCGCAAACCGAAAGTCTCTATGTCGCTTGGTTCCTGAGATATTGCGCCTTTATGTAGCTCAGCTCTCGAGGACGGGGTGCGGGGTTTCGAGACCGGTAGGCGTAGTGCTCATGATTTACATTTTCGGGCCCCGCAAAGTGCAATGCCGAAAACCGCATGTCGCTAGGCCACTCCGTTCAAAAGTTAACCGTTGGCTCGAATTCTGGCGGGGTAGAAAATTTTTCTGCCCTCCCAATTGTTGTTGAGAGGATTCCAAATAATTTTACCGCAAGTGTCAAGGAATATTGGTTGCCGAGGTATCGCATGTCAGTGAGTCAGTCAGTCAGCAATACGGGTGTAGAGTTTATAGACTCGCTTTCTCATGCGCGCTCCGCGCGCATTCGAAAGCTCGATTAGAGGGCCTTCGGCCCTCATGAGGTGGCGTGAGGGGACCTCTCGCTGCGCTCGAGGTCCCCTCACGCCACGTGGGCCCTGCGGGCCCACCATGTTCTTGGCGCCCTGCGGGCGCTCCATTTCTAATGCTGGAAACCGCATGTCGCTAGGCCACTCCGTTCAAAAGTTAAACGCTGGCTCTCGAGGACGGGGTGCGGGGTCTCGAGACCGGTGGGCGTAGTGGCCCTGATTTCCATTGCCGTCGCCTCCCGCAAAGTGTCAATGCCGAAAACCGCATGTCGCTAGGTCTCATTGGTTCGCAAAATACGATGTTGGCGCTCGAGGGTTGCCGAGATATTCCGCATTTAAGTAGATGAGCTCTCGAGGACGGGGTGCAGGGTCTCGAGACCGGTGTCGGTGTCACTTGTTCATGACCTTGCCAGTGCCGGTAACCGCAATTCTCTATGTGACTTATTTCACGAGAAACCCTGCCATTAAACATGTCGGCTCTCGAGCGCGGGGCCCGGGGTCTCGAGACCGGGTGTGCGGGGTTTCGAGACCGGTGTCATTTACAATCGCTGAAGACCCGCACTCTTCTCCTTAGGCCATTGCCGCAAACCGCATGTGTCTAGGTCAATTGCCCGCCGAGTTATTCCGCATTTTAGTAGATGAGCTCTCGAGGACGGTGTTCGGGGTCTCGAGACCGGGGTACCTGGCACTTTTCACGACCCTCACGCTCTGCCCTTGCCAGTGCCGCAAACCGCAAGTGTCTAGGTGGCTGGGTTCCCGAGATGTGTGTGATCATATGTGAAATGCCGTCTCGCGCCTCTGGTTAAGGTCCATTTTTGAAATGTGAAAACAAAAATGAGGTTTTTTGGGCATGAAGACGAATTCTGGCGGGGTAGAAAATTTTTCTGCCCTCCCAATTATTATTGTGAGGATCCCAAAGAATTTTACCGCAAGTGTCTAGGAATATTGGTTGCCGAGATATCGCATGTCAGTGAGTGAGTCAGTGAGCAATACGGGTGTAGAGTGTTTAGACTCTCTTATGAACCATTTCCTCCGCCTTCGTAACGTGCGAAGAAAATACTTAACACCTCGTAAGATTACGATATGAACAAATCCATCGTAAGAAAGTTCGCGATTCGTCTTTGCAATACTAAGAACTTTTATTCGGAAGTTTTTACTTACGCGGTGAATAAATGAACTGTTCCTGAAACTTACCCGTTTCGCGCAGAGCGTAAAGCGAACCATCTCCCTCTAAGGGCGCGTCGATTATACCGGCCAAGTCTGAGATGCGGTACCCTCCGAGGTGGAATGGGCTACCATCTCGTTTCTGCACAGCTGCAAACATAAGTTAACTACGCCGCGGAGCCCCTACAATATTGCACTGCAATATTGACGCACAGCGACGCACAGCGCGTGGAAGGCACGCAACAATTACTAATGCACGTCGCGGGGCACGGCAGCCGTCGCTTTGCAGCGCCTGCAGCCCGCACGCGAGCCGGGGCAACAGGAGCGGAAGCACACACCGGCCAGGCACATCGGAGGTTGAAGGCGACCGGGAGCGATCGACGGAAGGTGAGCCGGAGAAGGAAGTACCGAGCAGAACACATCAAAGCACAATATCGCTTGAATTTTGACCGCGTTGGGGGTTTTATAGACCGCATTTGTTCTTTTGCTTGAAGTTCAGGCACTGGTTTCCCTTAACGTTGTCGATAGATCCTTTAACAATACGGCAAAAAAGTCTTTGGACAATGTATTTGCTAGGAAACGGAGGCATTGTACAAATCTTTCTTGCTAACCTTAGAAAAAAGCTGTGAAAGCTTACAAAGAGTTTCTTCGTAATCTAGCAAAGTATTTTCTTCGTAAAGCCTACGAAGAATTTCTTTACAGTACGAAGCGGTTCCTTCGTCTTATGAACATGTCCTTTAGAAAGCTTCGTAACGCAATTCTTTCGTAATGCAGAGCCACAGCCTTCGTAAGCTTTTAACTTGTGTGATTCTGCAGACCCTATGAACAACCTTTTCAGAAATCAGGCGAACTACGTATTTTCCTCGCTTTAAATTCCATATGAAAATAACTATCTGGAATTCGGCTATTCCATTCTGGAAAAATCTGATGTGGACTGTAGAAATCCATATGAAAAATGACTCTGGATTATTTCCAGATTTTTTTCCCATTATGGAACGTATTTACCTGGAATAGTGAATCCAGAATGGAATGATAAAAATCACATATTCGACTGTCTGCTGGACTAGAACCAATGTTGGAACCGGGTCTCATCGAAATCTGCGGTCAGATTTTCTCCTTCCGTTCTCGAGATACCCGATTTATTAACGCCGATTTCGATGAAATTAAAATGACCTTTATTATTTTACTTGTTGATGCTTGACACAAAATTGTAATTGATTACTACGAAAACTTGAGATTTTATTACAACTTCAATCCTTGATGGAATCAGAAAGCCATCTGTCTTTTCCCACTGCTCTGGAATTTCCTCCCTGCCCTTTCAAACACATGCCGCTTGCAAACGTTTCCAGGTGTGTGGGTTAGGGTGTCCGACCAGGAAAAAAGTTTGAAATGTTGGGGGGCCGAAAGCTTATTTTGTTACGGTTTGCACCCCGATTCCAAATATTTTTTTCTTCAGAATTTTCCGACAACGCTTAGGGATCGCGCATCGCGTTCAAAGTTTAACCTTTCTGGTTAGCACCCACCCTAGTGTGGGTGCAAAAGGCTGATTATCAGAATATGGGTAATTTGTCCCCAGCGATTGAGACGTGTAAGTAACAAACCGTGTTCTAGTATCGTAAAGCCGCGATTGGGTGTCACGGTACCAGTCCAGACCATGATAGAACGAGCATGAAATGGCCGTTTTATGCATTCAGTAGCACCAATATCACCGATGAAAGTTCGAAAACGTAAACTCCGTCACTGTCCCACTGCCCGATTTGTATTTGTTCAGCCCCTCCGTCACGCACCAGTAATCGCAAGCGAACTTTTCTCTGTGAAATTCGACAGAGAAAAGACAAAGACAGAACATACAGGGCGTGTATTCGTGTGATCTCACATTATTTACTCGTTAGTAGCATAGTGAAGTGTGAAAATACTGGAATTGGGCAATTTACGTGAGTTTGTTTGATTTTCACACATAGAACTCCGATATCTCGAAAACCATAAGAGATACAGCCTTTATATTAAAATGTTGGCTCTTCAGGGTGCTACTTTTGTCAAATTAATTTAATTAACTCGGATTTTTTTGAGAAATGTTGAATTTTACTCGTTCTTTACCCACAACCACATACATATATATACATATGTGGGGAAAAAGAACAAGTATTGTAGCCGGTAGATGTGTTATGTAGATCCTCACTTTCACCTCCAAAAGTACGACAGCTACAGTGGAGTATGGGGTATCATTTTAAAGGTCTTGGATACGTCACAAAAAATGATAAAGGATTTTTCGGTTATGTATGCATTTTGTGCAGAAATCTGCCTTTGAAAATTTTGAAAAGTTATGGCACACCAAGAAAACTGAAAATCGGCGGATCGCATGTTGCAACGTGAATTAGGGTTAGTGCCTGATATCGTCTATGGCACCACTGTAAATTAGTTGTATCAGTGAACGTCCCAAGGTTGTGTGGTGATTTTTTAGATGAATGTGCGCCTCAACAGCCCGGGCCAGCGCAATACTCGTTCTTTTTGACTCTACGTGCGGGTTTACCTTTAATTAATTTTAACTTTCATGTAAATTTCACGCCGTCAAAACTGCATTTTAGAGCACAACTTGGGTAAAAAAACGAGCTTTTTTTTAGCAACATTGATGCCGGATTGTCTTCTTGTTTATGGTAGAGGGGCATTTAGGCCCCTTGCGTCACCAATAAGAGTTGTCCGATTGGTCTTAAAGTTTTACCAGTCATGTTTTATGAATGTTTAGGTGAATAACGAAGTAAACATTATGAATAATGTGCATTTACTGTAGTCACAACATTCAGATTATACTAAGTTCACAACTGCAGCCTAAAATATCTTGTGGCTAGGGAGAGAAGTTTTAGAACGCAGCTGACCAGTTGACAAGTTTCTTACTGTATAACAAGCTGATAACAGTCCCTCCTGAAGAGTCGATACTAGAACACCCCCCTTTAAAACACCCCCTGTAAATTAAAATATTTTATGATGCCATTTCTGTGTTGTACTTTTTTTTCCACATCATAAAACTTACTTTATTTTTTAGAAAATGAAACGTAATTTTTATAAAACAAAAACATGTTTTACGCATTTAAGAAAAGGTTTGAATATTTTACAAATGCGACCTAACCGAACCCAATCCCAACTAACCTAACCTAGTGGTTTCAAAAAATTCTGAAAATTTCGGCCAACTTGGGAAAATTATTTCCAAAACATTTCTAACTGTACGGAATTAATTTAAAAATATTTTAGGTGAACTATTATTAGACCAATCGAGCCATCCCCAACAAGGGGGGGGGGGGGGGGGGGGGTTAGAGGGGGGTGTTTTAGGATGTTCCCCTCCTGAAGGGACAAAAAAAGGAACACCTTCGATATGTACTAAAATACTTTGAATACAACACATTTGAAATGTCAAATTGTTTACCGTGCTGTTTTTAACTTCTGACAACACACTGTTTCTTAGCATCCAAAATCAATCGGTTTAGTTTTTGAAATGCCACAAAGAAATTTTGAAAACAGATTAAATTAGACCGAAATCTAGTACGGGAAACAATTTGTTTTTGTACGCTTTAAAGAGCAGTTTACAGAATAAAAGAAAAGGCAAAGATATGAGAATGAGGGAAGGGGGGATTGGGGGGGGGGGGGGCAGTGAGAGCTAGAGACTGGGGATCTAAAAATACCGGTCAGAGTCAATCTGACGGTAAGTTGCGGAAAGATTAGTAAGTTACCGGTATTAATGGTAATTATTGGAACCATTGATTTACAGCTGGTTTATATCAAAATAGTACGTGGTAATAGTCTCTCGGCGTGGAAGTGGCCATTCATAGCAATACGTTGAGTGATCAAACACTGTTCAAACGATTTGTGAAAAAAGAAAAGCGATTGTTACAAAGTCATGGATTGTACTTCCCTGTGGCGGCCCTCCGACCAGAAGTCCAAAATGATTAAATTTACAAAACATCTCTTTACGGACGCGATTCAGGGTAAATTTAGTTCCCAATATTATTAGTAATGAGAAAATGTAAACTTTTCATGACTTTGAACAGCCAACACAGCTGATTTACTGAGTTTTAAGGGTCTGAATATTACCGAAAAATACTGCATTTTCCGAGGTCGGGTAATAATACCGTAAGTAACGGTTACTTTCCGAATCATACCGGTAATGTTACCGGCCTTTACATCCCTACTAGAGACAGCAATTAAAGGAGAGAGCACTGTAAAAAATTTTGTCGTCACGTTGACGATACACCAATGCTTAATTTTTCCTCCAATGCAATCGTCAAAGTCCCTTGCCAATTGTATCGTTGACCTGACTTGACAAAATAAACAAGGTATGCGTACGCCAGACCGCGTCGTAGCGTACCAGGCTTCGCTCAGCGCGAATCACTGTTCCACCACTCCACGCCTAGCGGACGCCTACCTTGGCCTGCCGGCGGCTGTCTTCTGCCAAGGAAGACCCTGCGGGGCCAAACAGTCGTTAGGACGCCCTGCGGGCCTGTTTCCGGCCGGTCGAAGCTACGCTCATGTGGCAGCCGGACGTATCTTACATTGCCTTTTTGTCATCGGCGCCCGTTAACCTTTCCTAAACTACCCTTACCGAACAGCCTAACCTACCCAGGTCTCCACTAACCTAACCGAGCGCAACCGACTCGAGTCACTGATCCGCTGCTCGACGACTCTCGAGGACGGAGTCCCTGGTCTCGCGACCGGAAGCTGTATTCGTTCGCCAAACCCATACGATGCCTTTGTGCAGTGCCGCAATCCGCATTTCTATGACACTTAGTTCTCGAGTTTCGGCGGTCGTTACATGTGGCCCTTCGAGGACGGGGTTCCTAGTCTCGAAACCAGTGGCTGTACTCGTTTACACCCCCCAATGCCCTCTGCAGTAACGCAAAGCTCTTCTCTCTAAAACGCATCGCTTACTTGGTTCTCGAGTTACAATGTTTTTGCAATGTGACTCTCGAGGACGGGGCGCATGGCCTCGAGAGCGTTAGGCGTGGTGCGGTGCCCTTGTCTCCCATTGCCGCGGCCCGCAAAGTCCAACGTCGAAAACCGCAAGTCAGTACCTCCTACCGTTCGAAAGAGAGATGTTAGCTCTCGAGCACGGGGTGCGTAGTCTGGAGAAAGGTCGTCCTAATGGGGCGCCCTTCTTTTCCTTTGCCGCGGCCCGCTAATGCCAATGTCGAGAACCGCACGACGCTAGGCCGTACCGTCTAGAAAATGGAAAGTGGGTCTCGAGGACGGGGTGCGTGGTCTCGAGCCGTCTTTTTCAAGCTTATTCAGGATTGAAATTAGAGGTGCAAAAGCCCGTTTATCAGAGAAACATCGAAGGGATGCCTCAAACACTAAAGTCAAGATAATGCTTTGAACAGACTGACATTCAGGAGGAAGACAAGCAATTTGGCAATAGAGACAACCTAATTTTTTGGCACAAGACCCAAGAGGATTATTACACTGACACTCATGGTAATATATGTTAAGATGAAGAACAATATCATCCTTGGAAAACTTTTCACACTTTTTTCCCATAATTTACACTGTACAAAATTTTCTTTGACACCAGGATCGGTTCTAAGTGAATCTACATAAGACATGATATCATTTAGTGCGTTGGGTATTTCCAAATACAATCTAAGCACAGTATCAAGAGGCACACTCTGGCCAAACATTTTTTTAAAACAAGTTTAGATCCATCATTGACATCAATTTCACCTATTTCATCTCCGGAGGCACAAATTCCCCATTAGAAGTAAAGTACTTAAATCTGAGGTGCTCAGAGCACAAACGAGAAAAAGGATCAGCTGCAGATTCAAATACCTTGTTAAGAGCATGATTTTCATTAATATCAAGTTTAATATAAGATTCGATTGCATTTTTGATGCTAGGAATCAAACCATTACGAATAAACAAAGTTACATCCTCAATTATTTTTTGAACATAACCTCCATAACCTCCATACCATAGAGCTTACTTACAAACAAGTCAACTTCTTTGCACATAAAATATTTTACATAATTAGAAGGGCAGGTAGAAGGCAAAGGCTCACCACACAAAAAAAATAACAGCTTGATAACAGAACCAGAATCTGAACTTACATTTGAAGTCACAGGAGGGCTTTGTATCGATAAAGCATTGCATGGATTACTCACATTTGAAGAAACGGGCGTGCACTTGCCATAATGTCTAGAGAAAGGCTGCCACACAGAGTACTTACGACCACATGAACAAAGAAATGGTTGACAAGAGTGAACCAATTTATGATGAGTGTGGTAAACATTGACAGATGGAAAACACTTTGGACTGTCTGGGCACTTCATTTTGAAGAAAACAATTCAAAGTCTTTCAAACGACTGGCAATGAAGGATCTTAAGCCTGAGTCCTTGGTGTAATCTTGAGGTGTAGAAATCTTGAACAATGTTTGCTGCAGAAAAAGCCAAATGTGCCTTGCCTCAACTGGGTACTGGGAAACCGAGCCAAAAGTAATTTGAAAGAACGCAAATGCACCGTCCACTTCCCAACGTTGATCATCAAGCACAATAAAACACTGACGTATGGAATTCAGCGGGCCTAGGAATACAGGAACTGCTTGCATGGGGTACTTGTGCTTCTCCAGCGATCTTTTTCTTTCCTCAAGTCTCTCTTTTATTTCAGGAATTTCCTGGAAAAGAAAATAAAAAAATACTATCCCACTTCGTGAGATACTGGTAGTCCCGGAGTGTACGGAAGCAAATTAAATTAATAATTAACAATTTGATTCAAGTTTAATTTAGGTTTGATTCGAGTAAAATTAAATTTTGATTGAAATTCAGAATTAAATTTGATGTAAAGTAGGTTTAAATTTTATCTGAATTTAGTTTAAATTTCATTTAAATTTAACTTGAGCCTTGTTAAAATTTGGATAAGGATTTTTTTCGGGCGTCGTCTAAGTTGTGGCGCGGTTTGAATTTCCTTCGAGTGGAAGACGGTAGGTTTAGAGTAGAGCTTGAAGGTAGCGGACCGCTCACATTCTCATGCGCGGGGCGGGCCTAACTCTCCTGCGAGGCGGTCGCACTGTTGCCGCCGGCACCGGGGGACTCCTCTGTGGCTCGGGGCCCCGGCCTGCCCCGGCTCGGCTCGGCACATCAACAATGTGGGCTGCTTCACAAAAAAGGAGGAAGGCATGCTTTCTTCCGTGGAATGGAAAAGGATAGATGACGGAGACAGCCAGCTGACGAGCCGAACCAGGCTAGCTCCATCCCTTTCTCTCCAATGTGGGTGGAGTGAGAAAGCTGAATTTCAAAACGTTTTTTTTGCGAGTTTGCGATGTTTTTCGAATGTGAAAACTTGACAGACGTCTTTGTGGCAATGATACGCACAATTTTGTAAGACAGATTTTTGAAATTTTATGTCGTTTCAATTTTACCATAAGAGTACTTGCTTCATAGAAAAAAAAAAAGTCTAGTTCGGGGTGAGACGATAAGGCAACTCCGTTTCACTCCGTGCCTAAATATTTGAGTCCAGATCGAAGATAAACAGACAGGGGGGTAAGGAAATATAAACTTAAATCTACATGCAAGCACAAGGCGTCAAGGACCTCTGACCGACTAGGACGCCAACACTTGTCCCTCTTAGATACCTCTGGAGATATTGGTAGTGTGCGCATTTTGAAAAGGGACGGCAGCTCAAGAAATATATCAACAAATTGCTGTTCTGTAAGTAGAAAATAGAAAAGATGAGAATGTGTAACAATGACAAACATTAGTTACAAGTAAAGAGGCAAAGCAATTTTAAAAAAATACTTGCTTGCCAGTCGATAGAGATCTGAACTTCCGCCCCTTTAGAAACTCAGAATTATTTTGACGTATGAGTAGCAGCAGGAACTTTGAATGTTCGCACCAGGTCTCTCGAAATGAAATCTCTAGCCCCGGCTGATCACGTGTACCATCCGCAGCAATTTATAAAACACAATACACAATGAGAAAGTAGAAAGAGTGCCAGTAAGTCGTGCTTACAGTTCCCGTGAAATAAAATCAAGTATTGACCTTACCAACTTCCAGCCAAGAGGGCGACTCAAACATGGAAATTTCCTGATGTATTCAAATACTCTTAAGCTCTTCCGAAGATGTACTAGACGTCTCAGTTTTGTACACTCCCATTTCTCCTCCGCCTCATTCCACGGTTCAGTATTATTCATCAACCAAGTGAAATCCTCATCATAGTCATGGCTACCAAATCATCTCCAATCCACCAAACAAATTTTATAAAAATATAAATATAGGAAGAGGCACGTCATGTAAACACAGCATTTGAAGTGCACCACACTAACCAATTCTTAAGTCAACATCATCTTGAAGGCGATCCTCAACTTGTTTTTTACTTATTGAAGGGGCATCAATTAGAAACATTCTTAAAGCATAACATTTGTGCCTTAATGTACCTTGAACGGTTGTACACTTTCCTTTTTTCACAACAACATCAAACCAAGTTACCTGCAAACAAAAGCAGGACATAATGAAGTGGATGTACACAAACCACAACACTCCACACAGTAGCGTGTTGTGCACAAATTTTTTGTACGTAATTATAGATAAACATGTTTGTACACAAGCCATTCTCTACAAATTACTGCATAATTTTGTACATAATTACGTATGAATTCGTACGTTTACTATGTACGTTTTTACGCATCCATAATTATGTACAAAAAAATATTCGTACAACCTTGCGTACAAATTTATCCATAATTATGGATGAATTCGTACATAATTATGGATAAATTCGTACGTAATTATGGATGTTTAAAAACGTACATAATTATGTACAAAATTGCACACAGTAATTTAGCGTGCACACAAACCACATCTTTGTCACAACTGCATTCAATTCTAAAAAACGAACCTTGCTCTCAGTAGGAAATAGCTGAATAATATCGTCAGCAATGGCATTAAAATGGTCTGTCTAACCTAACCTGAAAAAAATTGAAAGCAAAGAATGGTATGAGTACCAGTATGTAAAAAGACTGTTGTTTTATTGCCAAAATGAAAAAAAAGACACCTCTGCATAATCAAGAGATTTTACTTCCTTTATATCATGATCATCTTAAAGCTCAGTGGAGATGATCTGCGCACAGAGCAAGTCCCTAACATGATTATCCAGCCGATTGTGGGCCTTAAAGTAGCTCAACACTATTACGCCATTGAACGATTCCTTCAGATATTTATGCATCTCCTAAAAACACACATAGTGAGTTTCTTCGAAAGCAGGCTTGATCATTCTTACATATGGTAAGTATGATCTGGTTCGTTCAAAACAAGTTGAACCTGAGCATTATCCAGCTTTCTTTTCCTGGCCCGTGATTATGATGGGGGATCAAATACTTCACTTTCACTTACGCTGGAATCCTTACCTTGATTTTTGGCCTAAAAGGATTACACTTTCAGAGTGTTGAACATAGAAGTACATTTCTAAAGAAATAAAATTACATCACTCACCGCTTTTTTGAAGATATCAAAATGGTGATAAAAAAGTGCCCTTGGCCCTTCCTTCGGTATTAGTCTACCAACTGCTTCTTCGGAAATCAGAGGGAGTGAATGAGTAGTCCAGTCCTCGTCTAAAAACAAAGAAAGACATTTCAGTGAGGAATTACCAACCCCGAACATGGAACAGGGTGAAATGCTTGTCAAGATGCAAAAACTGCCCAGAAGTACGCCGATTGGCTTAAAATACCCCGATTGTAAAGTAAAAACCCCATAACAGAGCCGGAGTACTATCACAATTACTGTTACTTCCGGAGCATTGGTGAAGCATGGTCAGTACGTTTCAAATACCCTTATAACATATACACAAGGAGATTTGTGACACGAACGGCGAAGCGATATTGAAAAGTATTTCAAGCACATCACGGATGACGGCCAAAAATGATACCTCTCCCATGTGCAAACCTTGTCCCCTGGGCTACCTAACGTCTCCCTTACACACAAACATTGAAAATCGAAACCGAAAACTGCACACAGAAAAGAAAACGCAATGAATAACATGCACACTACATCGACTTACTTAGATATCAACAACACTTTAACAAAAGGTCTCCAGAATATTTCTTTCCTAAGTTATCTTAGCTTGCAACAACCTAACCTAGTAACGCATAGGCTCGCCGCATCCGGCTTATCGCAACACACATTAACGACAATAGAAACGTGTAGTATTCCTTTCCTGTCTCTTCACTAACTTTAAACGGGAATGTGAGTCAATGTCGTCAAAGTCCAAAACAACCGGCACAACCAGCAAAGCACTCGCCTGCGAAAGCCGCCACGCACGTGGGCGCCAGGCCCCACCCGCGCAGAAGCTCTGACAGATTTTGATCCATATCCGAATTCGACGTGCCATTTAATCTTTTCGTTTAAATACATGACATTTAATAGCTGTAAAAGACATCGCTGCTTTGTTGTAAGAAAAAAACACACCAAATGCTTATGTACTATTTCGTACATAATTATGAACGGATATAAACCATCATTATCGTCCATAAATATGCACAAAATTGTACATAGTTATGTACAAATAGTACGTAATTATGTATAAATAGTACATAAATGTGTCCAAATTTGTACATAAGCTATGAAGGTTTATATCTGTACATAATTATGTACAAAAATAGTGCATAAGCATTTAGTTTGAATATTTCTGCGCCACCTTTGCTTTTAGTTCGCGAACCGACTTACTAAAGGGCGGTGCAGCTCATCATCATTTGGCGCCAATTACGAACACGATCGGCTACGTGACACAATCGGTGGTCCTCACAGCGAAGACGTATTTTTATTCGTGCGCTAACTCCTGTGCGCAAAGGACGTTCGTTTTCTGTGTTGATGTATCTTTCGTCATCTCAGACAAACAGCTGTCGGTTGTCATAGCAGAAGATTTTCGCGCTCTCTATGTTACTTGGTTCTCGAGTTACAATGTTTTTTCAATGTGGCTCTCGAGGACGGGGTGCAAGGTCTCGAGAGCGGTAGGCGTGGTGTGGTGCCCTTGTTTCCCATTGCCGCGGCCCGCAAAGTCCAACGTCGAAAACCGTAAGTCAGTACCTCATACCGTCGAAAGATAGAAGTTGGCTCTCGAGCACGGGGTGCGTGGTCTGGAGAGAGGTCGTCCTAGTGGGATGCCCTTCTTTTCTTTTGCCGTGGCCTGCAAATGCCCATGTCGAAAACCGCAGGGAGCTAGGCCGTATCGTTTAAAAGATGGACAGTGGCTCTCGACGACGGGGTGCGTGCACAGTAACGTGTTGTGCACATTTTTTTTGTACGTAATTATGGATAAACATGTTTGTACACAAGCCATTATGTACAAATTACTGCATAATTTTGTACATAATTACGTATGAATTCGTACGTTTACTATATACGTTTTTACGCATCCATAATTATGTACAAAAAATATTCGTACACCCTTGCGTACAAACTCATACATAATTATGGATGAATTCATACATAATAATGGATGAATTCATACATAATAATGGATGAATTCATACATAATTATGAATTACGTCGTACGAAATTATGGATGTTTAAAAACGTACATAATTATGTACAGTTAAGGGGGATATCTTCGTTTCTGACAGATCCTTTGTATCCTATGTGCATTTTATTAGTATCTAATGCAAATGATATCAAAATTGATGTTTTCTAATGCTTATCCTACATTTTATTTAAAATGTTAACTTTTCTTTTTTATATGTGGTACTGCAATGAAGTGCAGTCGTGGGACCTCAATGCACAGAAAATTCTTAGGCAGAACTGTTGTTTAACAGAATCCTCGCAACGAAGAATCGTTATCTGTCGGATAAGTCGAGAAAATCGTTCACTACACCGAAACTCAGAAGGAAGAATGATCACTACTACGAAACTTATTCCTCAGAACAGTCATATCTCAGAAAGTTATTTGACAGAATCGTCACAGCCCAGAAAGTCGTAAGCGGAAACCGTTGCCACTAAGAAAAATACGACACAGAATGGTCGTTAAAAAGAAATTTATTGGAAGGAACTGACGTGGGTCAGAAAATCACTACTCAAAATTATCATAACAAAAACTGATCACTGATTTGAACGTGCATTGCTCAGAAAAATCATTACACGGGAAAATCATTTGCCAGAACCCTCGTATCATCAAACGTTCGATACTCCCAAAATCATTTGTCACAAACCTCGTGCGCGAGAAAATTATTGCACAGGATCCTCGCCAAGCAGAAAAATATATAAAATATTATTCGTTTGGCGGGACCCTTATATCTCAGAGCGGTCGTCACACCGAAACTCGTCTGACAGAATCCTCGTGTGCCAGAAAATTATTGCACAGACTCCTCGCAGCTCAGAAAAATATGTAAAATAATATTCGCTTGGCGTAATCCTTATGTCCCAGAACGGTCGTTACACAGAAAATCGTTTGACAGAATCCTCGTGTGCCAGGAAATTGTTGTACAGAATCCTTGCCTCGCAGAAAAATATATAAAATATTATTTGTTTGGAGGAATCCTTATATCTCAGAGCGGTTGTTACACCGAAAATTGTTTGACAGAATAGATGCATAGAATGCTCGCCACTCAGAAAAATATGTAAAAACTTGCACGTTGAGCGGAACCCTTATATTTAGGAACGGTCGTTACACAGAAAGGTCACTACCAAAAAATATATTAGCCAGTATATTCATATCTCAGATTCCTTATTACACAGAACGGTCGTTACAAAGAACATTTAATTGCAAGAATGTTCATAACCTAAAGTACATATTTCACGGAAAATTATAATACAGAAAATTTATTTCGCAGATTACTAATGACTCGGAACCCTTATATCTCTGAACGGTCGTTACACAGAACGGCCATTACAAAAATAATATATATAATGTATATACATTTATTTGCCAGTATATTCATATCTCAGACTCCTTACTACACAGAACGGTCGTAACAAAGAACATTTAAATGCTCGAATGTTCGTATCTCAAAACAATTATTTCACGGAGAGATGCGGTTGCCGCAAACCGCTGGACAGGGCATAGCATGGTGATTGTGATTAAGCGGTACAGCCACCTTTGTCGAGACCCGGTACCCCGCCCTCGAGAGCCTACATGTATCTTCTAAACAACATGAACCAGCGTCATGCGGTTTTCGCCATTGTCCTTTGCGGGGGCGTCAAAGGAAAACAGAGGTAGCACGACAACCGCTCTCGATACCCCGCACCCCGTCCTCGAGTGCCAACTTGTATCGGATGAACGGAGAGGCCCAGCGACATACGGTTTTCGACATTGCCTTTTGCGGGCCACGGCAAACGGTAACAAGGAAACCCCTCCCGCCGCTCTCGAGACACCGCTCTCCGTCCTCGAGAGCCAACTGCTATGTGCTGAATGGTCAGGCGCACTGACATGCGGTTTTCGACATTGTTTCTAGCGGCCGGCGGCAAAGGGGAACATGGGTACTACGACCACCGGTGTCGAGACCCCGCACCCCGTCCTCGAGAGACAACTTGTATCTCCTGAACGGAGAGGTTCAGCTACATGCGGTTTTCGACATTATTGTTTTGTGGCGGGCCACGGCAAAGAGAATCAAGGGTACTGGCTACTGATCTCGGGACACGGCATCCCATTCTCGAGAGCCTTTTGGTATCTGCTAAACGTCATGTCTCAGTGACATGCGATTTTCGCTATTGCCCCTTGCGGATGGCGGCAATGTTAAACAAGGGTACCACGAGTGCCGGTCGAGACCCTGAACCCGGTCCTCCAGATCCAACATGTATCCAGTGTGGCCAGACGGCTAGTCGCTAAATCCGCCGCTAGAGGGCTCTGAATCCGCCTGAAATCCGCCCACCACCTTCCCGCCCAATTCCGCGCGTTCCCGTTCCAATCCGCCCAAAAACCCGCCAGTTTTGATTGTGGCACTGTCCACCAGCAACAAAATTGACGAAAAACATGTATATTCGTAAAAATTATTTATTGTTGAAGTTGAAATATAAAATTGTAGAATACAAAAATCATAAAACTATGAAAATCACAGCAGCATAGGTAGATATGAATAGTACTACACACTAGAAACACTGTATCATCAACCTAAATGTTTGCAAAAGCGCCCATCTCCTCCATGAGGTTCAGCATTGCCACTCGGGTTGGGGTTAGTTGACTCTTTCGCCGACAGATAACGCCACAGCGGGGCGTCTTTGCAAGAAGTGCCGGAGTGGTCCGCCAGGCAGCGCTTAATTCCGTGCAGGCTGGCCATCATTTTAGCGATAAAGTTCCTACACGGCCGTTTTCCGCCCAATTTGCGGAAAAATAAATCTTTTTCCGCCCAATTTGCGGAAATCCGCGATCCCCATTTTTTGTCCGCCGACAGACGACCATTTTCCGCCCAATTCGCCAAATCCGCCCAATCTGGGAACACTGCATGCATCCGCTGAACGGAGCAGCGAAATGCGTTCTTCGCCATTGCCCCTTACGGGGCCGGCTAAGGAATACAATGCAATGTCGCACCACGACCTCTGCTCTCGAGACTCAGCACTCCGCTCTCGAGAGCCAACTCATGTCTTCTTAACGGAGAGACCCACCGACATGCGGTTTTCGACTTTGCTTCCCGGCCGTCAAAATACTGACACCAGCTAACGCCGCATCTAACGTTTTAACCCCGCGTGCCGACATGGCTGTCTTATTATTAAAACCTTCGTTCTTGACCCGGTGCTAACCCCGCGGCCCGCGGGATATTGTTAACACGCCGTGCTAGCGCGGTGCGTGAGAAGTCAGGGCAAGCGCTGTTCCCACCTGATGTCAATCTGGTGCGAAATAAGTCAGGATAACCGCCGGTCTCACACCGAGTGTCAATCTGGTGTTAGCCCTCAGCTGTAGCATCAGATGTCCTACGTGACAAGGCTACCTCACTCATCCTGAAGTCTTAGTGGGATGCAAAAATTTCTTCAATGAATTGCGCGTTAAATACGCCGTTCAACGGTACGGAACCTCATACCAATCCTTTATATAATCCTTACGCACAAAATTAAGCAGACGGACGCTTTGCAGACCTTATTAGGCCTGTTGCTATTCCCCAAGCCGGTTCTTGGGGATTTTAGGTGCAAATATGGTGCTTCATAACGCTCTCGAACACATAGCCAACGCGAATTACTCAAAAACAAAGGAGGGAATCCTTATTTCACGGAGCCCCACGCCGGCTATTTTGTCGCAGGTAAAGAGATAACACTTGTGCAGCTAAGAAACAAACAACGTATCCCTATTTCTATCGCTTGTGAGAGTAGCCTGTCATTGAAATCCGTCTTTCAAATGTTGCTCGTCATGTAAGAGATATTTTAGCACTATAGATTCGTGTTCCGGTCTCTTGGCAGCTAAGACAATAGACATGCAAAACTGTGACCTTAGCCACTTGCTCGGTGCGATTTTATTGGCTGCACATAGGGGCCATCCACATATTACGTCATCACGAGGTAGCAGGGGGTTGTCGACGGCCGTGAACAATTATGTCACCGGGAACATTTATGTCACCCGGAGGTTGACAGTGTCGGTACTTGCACAGCACGTAGTCGCACCACTGAACCGACGGCAAACGATGAGAAAAGTCGAAATTTCACTAGGCAAGATTTTTGTCACCGCCCCTGAAAGTGCTGCACAGAGCGGAGCGGTCTCGCAATTTGGGTACTTCTGCAACTCTAGGGGTAGGTGACATCAATGTTCCCAGAGGTTGACAGTGTCAGTTCTTCCACTTCGCTTAGTCGGACAACTGAACCGACGGAAAATGGCGAGAATAGTCAAAATTTCACGCGGCAAGACTTTTGTCACCTCGCCTGAATGTGCCGCACTGTGCGGAACGGTCTAGTAATTTGCGTACATCTGCAACTTCAGGGGTAGGTGACATAAATGTTACCGAAGGTTTACAGTGTCGGTACTCGCACAGCACGTAACCGCACCACGGAACCAATAGAAAACGGTAGGAAATGTCGAAATTTCACTTAGCAAGGTTTTTTGTCACCTTGTCTGAATGTGCCACACTGAGCGGAACGGTCTCGTAATTCGCATCCGTCTGCAACTCTAGGGGTAGGTGACATAAATGTTCCCGGAGGTTGACAGTGTCAGTATACGCACCCCAGGTAGTCGGACCACCAAACTGATGGAGAACGGCAAGAAAAGTCGAAATTTCACTCGGCAAGATTTTTGTCACCTCGCCTGAAAGTGCCGCACTGAGCGGAACGGTCTCGTTATTTGGGTACATCTACAACTTCAGGGGTAGGTGACATAAATGTTCCCGGAGGTTGACACTGTCGGGACTCGCACAGCAGAAAGTCGGACCACAGAACCGACGGAAAACGGTGAGTAAAGTCGAAATTTCACTCTGCAAGATTTTTGTCACCTCGCTTAAAAGTGCCGGAGCGAGCGGAACGGTCTCGTAATTCGCGTACTTCTGCAAATTAAGGGGTAGGTGACAAAAATGTTACCGGAGGTTGACAGTGTCGGTACTCGCACAGTACGTAGTCGGACAACTGAACCGACGGAAAATGGCGAGAATAGTCAAAATTTCACGCGGCAAGACTTTTGTCACCTCGCCTGAATGTGCCGCACTGTGCGGAACGGTCTAGTAATTTGCGTACATCTGCAACTTCAGGGGTAGGTGACATAAATGTTACCGGAGGTTGACAGTGTCGGTACTCGCACAGCACGTAGACGCACCACTGAACCAATAGAAAACGGTAGGAAATGTCGAAATTTCACTTAGCAAGGTTTTTTGTCACCTCGCCTGAATGTGCCGCACTGTGCGGAACGGTCTAGTAATTTGGGTACATCTGCAGCTTTAGGGGTAGGTGACATAAATGTTACTGTAGGTTGACAGTGTCGGTACTATCACAGCACGTAGACGCACCACTGAACCGAGAAAACGGTGGAAAATGTCAAAATTTCCCTCAGCAAGATTTTTGTCACCTCGCTTGAATGTGCCACCGGACTTAAGTGGGCCAGAAAAATTTTCTGGCCAGAAAAAAAAACTTTTTTTTGTTTCACCAGACTTACTTAAAACACGTTTCAACCTCCCCTGAACAACATATCAAAATATAGTGTGACGAAATTTTCGAAACTTGCTACACTCTTCAGAATTCGGCAAAAAAGTCAGAAGGTGTCACCTACCACAAAAGGCCAAAATGCGATTCAAATCGGCAGAGACAAAGTAACCAGTAACACCCAGTGATATTTTCATTAGAAAAAATCAGACTTTCGGTGTTTTTGTGATTGCTGACCGCAATGGCCAAAGCATCTGCAACTACAAATTTCTCAGAATTTCTGCGGATCTGCGACCAGGTGTTCCTCGAAAGTTTAGCCTGGTAAAATTGAAAAGCTGGTGGATTCGGAAGCTACTCAAACGGGTCTTTCATGTTTCAACCTGAAATCAATTTTACCTGGCCAAATAAAAATCCTGGCGAGCGCCGAAGATGCCAACTTAGTGCGATGATCTTCCTCAAAGGCACCTTCGACAAGGCCAAACATCCGAGAAACTCCCCGTCGAAGACCCCGTCACACTATGTTCTTCAGGGGAGCTTGAAACGTGTTTTTAGTAAGTCTGGTGAGACAAAAAAAAGTTTTTTTTTCTGGCCAGAAAATTTTTTGGCCAACTTTAGTCCGGTGAATGTGCCGCAGTGAGCGGAACGGTCTCGTAACTTCTGTACCTCTGAACCTGCAGGGGTAGGTGACATAAATGTTCCCGGAGGTTGACAGTGTCAGATCTCGCACAGCGCGAAGTCGGACAACTGAACCGATAGAAAACGATGGGAAATGTAGAAATTTCACTCAGCAAGATTTTTAACACCTCGCTTGAATGTGCCGCGGTGAGCGGAACGGTCTCGTAATTCGCGTACTTCTGCAAATTAAGGGGTAGGTGACAAAAATGTTACCGAAGGTCGACAGTGTCGGTACTCGCACAGCACGTAGTCGCACCACTGAACCGACGGCAAACGATGAGAAAACTCGAAATTTCACTCGGCAAGACTTTTGACACCTCGCCTGAAAGTGCCGCACAGAGCGGAACGGTCTCGTAATTCGCATCCGTCTGCAACTCTAGGGGTAGGTGACATAAATGTTCCCGGAGGTTGACAGTGGTGGTACTTGCACAGCACGTAGTCGGACCACCGAACCAACAGAAAACGGTGCGAATAATCGAAATTTCATTCGGCAAGATTTTTGTCACTTTGCCTGAAAGTGCCGCACTGAGCGGAACGGTCGCGTAATTCTCGTACTTTTGCAACTTCAGGGGTAGGTGACATAAATGTTTCTGGAGGTTGACAGTGTCGGTACTCAAACCCCTCCTCGAAGGTAGGCAAACCTGCCGGACATTGGTCCGCATCGACGGGGACCTGTGGGGGGTTCGTGGGGGCCCGATATGCGCGGTTCTTGTGATACTGCCCCTGGAAGGTAGGCAACCCCGCTGGACACCGGTCCGCATCGACGGGGATCCATGGAAGCCCGGTATGAGCGATATATGTAATTCTGCCCTTGGCAGGTAGGCAAACCCGCCGGACATCGGTTGGCATTGACAGGGACCCGTGGGGACACATAGGGGCCCGGTATGCGCGATATTTGTGATTCTGCCCCTGGAAGGTAGGCAAACCCGCCGGACATCTGTCCGCATCGACGGGGACCTGTGAGGGGCCATGGGGGCCTGGTATTTGCAATTTTCGTGACCCTGCCCCTGAAAGGTAGGCAGACCCGCCGGACATCGACTTGGACCAGTGCATCCCCACCGGGGGCCTCGGAGGCTTGTTGCACGCTTGCCCGTGCTTCTGCATGCCGCTGTCGACCCGTGTGGCGAACGAACTGTACCTATACACTGTCCGGTTTAGGCTGACCCGGTTGTGGCCACAAAGTTGTGGCCACATTCACACTCGTGCCAGCGCTGCAAACCGCACCTGTCTAGGTGGCTCGGGTCTCCAGATATTCCCAAAAGTTTGTTTCTAATAGACGACATCTTGGATCTCGAGCACGGGGTAGCGCGGAGGGGTTTACTATGCACGTGCCTGTATTCCTTGTCCCATTTCACGGAGGGTCGGTTCTAAAGCAAATTTTTGGCTGAGCGGGAGCGAAGCCCTGGACCGACTAGCTCAAACATGTTTTGTCTGTCTGTCGGTGTGTCTGTCCGCGCGATTTCTCGAGAACAGTTGGTCGTAGAAGGTTGAAACTTAGACCGCATCTTCCTACTGGAATACCAGAGTCAACCTCACATTAGGGTTACCGTAGCTCGAGCAGTTTCTAAGATAATTTTTACAATTGATATTAACTTTTTTAAAAAAAATTGATTTATAAGGTGAACTGCGGAGGCGCGGCCCTCTACATTGACCTTCCTATCGCGGCCAAACGGTGGCCCCTATCAAAATTTGCTGTAGAACCGACCCTCCGTGATATGGGGAAAGGAATACAGGCACGTGCAAAGTAACCCTCTCCGCGCTCCCCCGTGCTCGAGATCCAAGATGGCGTCCGTTTCAAGCAAACGTTTGGGAATATCTGGAGAACCGAGCCACGTAGAGAGGTGCGGTTTGAAGCGCTGTCCATTGTAGCGGTTCGGCCATCATTGCGATCGTTTGGCAATGACACCGGACTCGAGACCACACACCCCGTCTTCGAGAGCCACTTTCCATCTCCTAGACGGTACGGCCTAGCGTCGTGCGGTTTTCGACATTGGCATTTGCGGGCCGCGGCAAAGGAAAAGAAGGGCGCCTCACTCGGACGACTTCTCTCCAGACCACGCACCCCGTGCTCGAGAGCCAACTTCTTTCTTTCGAACGGTACGAGGTACTGACTTGAGGTTTTCGACGTTGGACTTTGCGGGCCGCGGCAATTGGAAACAAGGGCATCACACCACGCCTACCGCTCTCGAGGCCATGCGCCCCGTCTTCGAGAGCCACATTGCATGAACATTGTAACTCCAGAACCAAGTCAGCGATGAGTTTTAGAGGGATGAGCTTTGCGTTTCTGCAGAGGGCATAGGGGAGGAAGGGGAGTTGTAAACGAGTACATCCAGTGGTCTTGAAACAAGGGACCCCGTCCTCGAGGAGCACACAACGTCCCAAGAAACTCGAGAACTAAGTGTCATATAGAAATGCGGTTTGAGGCGCTGCACAAGGGTATCGTAGGGGTATGGAGAACGAATACAGCCTCCGGTCCCGCGACTAGAGAGCCCGTCTTCGAGGGTCATCGAGCAGCGGATCAATGCACCCAGAAAAATGATATCTTGGATCAAGGTTAGACTGACCTTAAAAGCTTCTTGAACTTTCCAAGGTTGTAAACCTTGACTCAAGCTATTCTTTAACTTCGTTCAGGAACAGTCTTGATTCAAGTGTATAAACCTTGGAAAGTTCAAGGCTAAGGCTACGTTTTTTTGGGTGTGACTCGAGCGGGTTAAGCTCGGTTAGAGGAGACCTGGGTAGGTTAGGCTCAGTTAGGTAAGGGTAGTTTAGGAAAGGTTAATGGGCGTTGATGACAAAGAGGCAATGTAATATACGTCCGGCTGCCACATGAGCGTAGCTTTGACCGGCCGGAAACAGCGACGCCTGCAGGCCAAGGTAGGCGTGCGCCAGGCGTGGAGCAAGGGGTCCTTGTTAGTCTCTTGTTAGTCAATGTACAAATGGAAATTTCGTCACTTTTCAAATAATTTCGTCACTTTTTAAGCATTTTCTACATTTTTACTCCCTATTTGGTCATATTTCGTCACCTTCACTCATTTCCACCATATATTGTCATATGTAGTCATAGTAATAGGTCTTTGTTACGCGTCAGCAATGATCTTACAGTAATACGACGCGACTCCTCTGATTGCACTGAGAATGAAAACGTCATGATCAAGACGAAAATTTAATGCGAGGAAAACGCCCTCACCCAATTTTGGGCGAGGAACGCCCATAAGCCCCGTGCTATCCTTTGGAGCCCTCCTCGCCCATTTTTGGGCGAGGAAAAGTTCCTTGCTCAAAATTGAGCGAGGACGTGTTCCTCGCCTAAATTTGGGCATGACTCTTTCATTCTCAGTGTGATCATTTTAGAGGAAAAGACGTGCGTCTTTCCTACTTTCGTAATTCGCGCCATGTGATCGGGCCCCGAACACGATCGATACGATCGAGAGCAAGACTCGTGCGACGGCCGCGGGTAGGCACTCGACTCATTAGTTGCACAAATAAAAATGGTGTTGGAAACTTTTCTTTTGGAAGCCTCCTGTGCCCTAGGCTCTCTCAGTTTTTTTTTTCAATACATTTTAATACTTGTAATAAAATTGATAATAATGACTGTTCTAGGAGGGTCTTATACTCTTGAAATGTTTGTCGTTGTGTACAAGTTACTATTACATTTACAATGTTGTTGTCAAGTCCCAACTTGGTTACGATAAAAAGAAAGGCCTCTCCGGTACGATGATACACAAATGTTATTTGTTAAACAATTCTTCAGTTTTTTTTTCTTTTTAACGGGGGAGGGGGGGGGGGGGGCGCTCGGCTGTTCGAGCCGCCGGGGCTCTTAGGTAGTCAGTCCGACCCTGCACCCCTCTATCCAGAAGTATTATCTAATTTCGCCGTTGTATGTAGGAGGCGTCAGTGGAGTTCAATTAGAACTTTATCTCACTCTTACTCGCTATCAAACTTACTCACTTTTTAATTCATTCTTTTTTCGTTTTTATCCGTCATTCATTTTTATTCATTTTTAGTCATTTTTTAATCACAATTGGGCATTTTTAATCACATTCACTCATTTTTAGTCCTTTTTAATCAATTTTAATCACATTTCATAATTTTCAGTCAGTTCTTCAATCTGTTCGTCATTATTTCATTTTCAGTCAGTTCTTCACTCTGTTTTTCATTCCATCATTTTTCATCTTTAGTCAATGTACAAAAAAAATCGAAGTGAGAGACCCCTCGGCGTGGAGTGGTGGAACAGTGATTCGCGCTGAGCGAAGCCTGTTCCGCCACGACGCGGTCTGGCGTAGGCCTACCTTGTTAAATATTATTTACCGCCTTAGTTACTTTAAAAATACAAAATTAGGTATGTTGTTTGCATGCACATTCCACGGTCTTAATTGAACTAAATATAAACATTTTTCAAATGGCTGTTTTACCCTTTATTGCCAAGACGTTTTGTGGTCAACTAGGCTAGCCGTGCTGTGCGCTCCTGCCGGCTTCCCGCGGCCGCGGTGTGCCAGGGCCTGTAATAGTGGTTCGCGCGGTCTGAGAGGACGAGTCGGCATACAGCGCGCCGTAGGTTCCAATACCAAGTCGTTTCATATTATTATTTTAAGAACAAATTCGTTTTTTTTTCTCCCACTGGGGCTTGTAATAGTTGTTCGCCCGAGGTCTGTTAACAATGTCGCCGTGGACGCGCGGTCTGAGAGGCCGAGTCGGCATACAGCGGGTCGCAGGTTCTAATGCCGTATTGCTTCATTTCTTATGTTCATACAATAAAAATGAAAACTTGTGTTTCGGTTAACGAGGGCCACTCAGTGCTATAGGCGCTGGAATTTTTATTAACAGTGAACAGACGTCTCGACGGATTCATTGAACTTACTTGCTGGCGGAGCCAAGCAGACGCGAAGCTAGCAGACACCGCTCGGCCCGCGCTTTCGTGACAGGCTACTCCTCGAACCTACAGCTGGCCTCCAAATCTGGCTGTCCAGATAATAAAAGACCATAAAAAAACAAGTCGTCGGAATATCACAAAAGTTGAGACGCGCAAGTCGGCTCGCGAGCCGCAAATGCTTATCCAAAAGTGGGGAGTGAAGGAGCTAGGAGGTACGCCATACTGAGTGGTCTCGTGTAGCCTCGCGCAGGGTCCACGCACCAGACGGCCACGCGCACTGGCACCAACTGTGTGCCTGCACTGTTAAAAAATAGTACGGAAAATGAGCATGGAACAGTCCTCAGATTTTTTGTCTTGAACTGTCCGTTACGTTTCGGGAGAAACAGTCCGTTACGGAACGGTCTGTCGTCATAAATACGGATCGACGGTTACGGACCTTTCAGCATTTTTGGCTAACAAATTAGCAACTTTCGAAAATATGCGTCAAAAAGTACGGAACATTCAACATTCCGTGGCAGAGCTTGCCGTGTCTGTCAAATACGGACATTAGCGTTACGGAGCGGTCGGTAGGATGAAAATACGGACTGTTGCGTATGGTCTCCGTACTCGGGGTACGGAATTTTCAAGAGTGGTGAAAGTCTCCTTCCACCAAATACTTACACCTCCACAAATTGTAAAGGAGGCGTACGCTTCTGAAGTTCTGTATCAAAATATAAGTTGTGTAGAGTGATACGAATGATGAAACGTACACGGAGGTTCCAGGACCGTGAAACGTGCGGTTATCGAAGTGGGGCTCGAGGCGGGGCTCAGAGCGTGGTTCGAACCACCTGGGTGTCAAGCTTGGGGCTCAAGGCTGGGCTCAGAGCGGAGTTCGAACCACCTGGGGCTCGAGCCCGGGCTCAAGGCGGGGCTCAAACCGGGGCTCGGTGGACTCGGGGCTCCAGTCCAGTCTCCCGGAGCAAAGGGTGGGAGATTGTAGCTGGCTAGGCTTGCACTTAGACATGTCACGAAGGCAAATGCTGTCACTGAACTTGCGGGGCATTGGAACTCACAGTAGTCACCCAGTATATTTGACAGGGACTGAGCCGCCGGTCAACATTAGGTTTTGTCGCGTTTTCGCGAGTAATTCGACATCAAACTTTTGTCATCTACAGTCCTAGCTGTGGTGAAGAGGGGATCGGTACAGATGATTTTAGGTTCGCAAGGTCACAATTTAAATTCCGGTTGGTGTATCATAATATATTAGACCACGGCAAGGCCGCAAAAATACCTTGAGAATAGCCTCATGAAAGCTCTACCTAGACTGTCAAGTTAGGGCAGGGAGTCTAAAGAAATCTAAACTTATCCCTTTTTAGCCCGTCCCGACACGTCAGGAGCCGGGCTTATAGTCTGATGCCGACTGTTAGTTCGTTCGGGCGGACGTGTGTGCGCTGACTAATCGTTCACGGAGAAACTTCAAATTTGGAGGATAGACTTCTTTTATGACGTAGATAAACGTACGGTGGCAACAATTTTCAAATTTTGTCGCGTTTCTGTTTTATGAGAATTGTTAGATTTGTTAGGTTAGGGTTGGCCGCTGCTTGTGGTGCGCCTGCGAGGCGCACTCCGTGGCGGGTCGGGGCGGGCTGAGGTTAGCGATTTTAATCGTTACAAAAATATGTACCACCGGACACATCTCGAGAGACCTGAGGCGGGGGCCGGAGGCCCCCGCAAACGCCGCCGGCAGGCCAAGCTGGCCAAGTCCCCCTGTCGAACCGAGGTGCCAGTGGAGCGGAGCGGAACTGGCACCGAAGTTCGACGGTGGGACGGGCCAGCTTGTTTCCGACATTCTGGATAATTAATAGCACATTATGAAGCACGGCCGTAATTTCAAGTCTCGGTTTCAGCTCATTTTGGCCAAACACAGCGTATAATTATGTGCAGGTACCCATTATTGTCGAATGTGTCTATTCGTAGGAATTCCTAATAATAGTGATTATGGGCCTTATTCGTAGGAATTCCTACGAATAAGAGGTAGAATCACTATTTGTAGGAATTCCATATATGGAGAGACCGCCCTCCGGTTCCATTAAAGGGATTGGTGGGTTGTTATTGGCTGAGCGAAAGCGAAGCCCCTACCCGACTAGGTCAAAAATGTTTTCCCTAGTTAGTCCTGTGTTCCCTAGTTACACTGCAAATCCAAATGCGTGACTTCACGCATTACTTACTGTATGGCCTCAGACCATGCATTTCCTAGTGCATGGTTTCCCACCACGCTTTAGGAAATGTGTGGTTGCAGCACCACGCATTGGCTAATGTGTGGTGTCAGACCATGCATTAGGATATGTTTGGTGTTCACCCCCACAACACCACACATTAGCTACAGCCAGGTAGGGACCACACATTAGCTAATGCATGGTATGCGACCACGCATTAGTTACAGCGTGGTCTACAACCGTGCATAGGCTAATGTGTGGTCCTAGACCACGCTGTAAGTAATGCGTAAAGTCATGCATTTGGATTTGTAGTGTAGTTGAGGTTTGGTTGGCTAAGGACATAAGTCAAAAAGTTATGCACACAAGCACAGTTGCCACTAACCGTGTACCTAACGAACTGTGTTCCTGCCTCGCCAAGGATATGTGTTCCCGGGATAAACACAATTTATTTTTCTCGAAGTTTTGTATTAGGTTAGGTTAATTAAGTTCAGGTTAGGTTAGGCCCTTAGCCAATCAAACCCCTAATAACCTAACCTAGTTCGTTACGAACACAATGGCGACCCTGCTTCTTCGCACAATCTTTTGACTCTAATTGGGTGAGCGATAGCGAAGCCCTGTACCGACTGACTGGGTCAAAAATGTTTTGTCTGTCTTTCTGTTTGTCCGCGCGATATCTCGAGAACGGTTTGACGTAGAATACTCAAATTTGGACCACATCTTTCTTGCACCATACGAGAGTCAACCTCCCCTCGGGAGCACTGCAGCCCGAGCGGTTTTTTAGGTAATTTTCACATGCGGTCCAAAGTTATAAATCCACCGGTTGAGTAAGGTCAGTATGCCCAATGCGCCTGTCGTGGAGGGGCGGATCAGTGACGCGAGTGGGTTACGCTCGGTTAGGTTAGGTTAGTAGAGGTCAGGGAAGCAAGGTTCAGGCAGGTAAGGGTAGGTTAAGACTGGTTGAGTGGCATTGATAAGAAAAGGCTGATGTAAGATACGTTCGGAAGTGAGAACATGAGCGCAGTTTTGACCGACTGCCACCGCGCTGAGAGTGACGCCTGCAGGGCGTCCTACCGACTGGCCCCGGAGGGTCCTGCTCGTCAGGTGACAGCCGCCGGCAGGCCAAGGTAGGCGTGCGCTAGGCGTGGAGTGGCGGAACAGGGATTCGCGGTGAGCGACGCCTGTTACTCCACGACGCGGTCTGGCGTACGCCTACCTTGTTCGCACAAGTCCTTGTGTATA
>JAPTSV010000073.1:0-14503 GCA_026979955.1 Megalurothrips usitatus | reverse complement strand
TTCGCGAAATGTCAGATTGAGTTGCCACGTAATCTGAATTTCACGAATACCTATAGGAGGAGGGGCGGATCAGCCTACGGCTGGTTAGGTTGGGTTAGGTTTAGGTTGGGTTGGGTTAGGTTTAGGTTGGGTTGGGTTAGGTTTAGGTTGGGTTGGGTTAGGTTTAGGTTGGGTTGGGTTAGGTTTAGGTTGGGTTGGGTTGGGTTAGGTTTAGGTTGGGTTGGGTTAGGTTTAGGTTGGGTTAGGTTACAGCACGTTTCGACACGTGATGTCCGAATAGGGGAGCAAGATGGCGGCCTGTCCGAATAGGGGAGCAAAATGGCGGCCTGTCCGAATAGGGGAGCTATACTACTTAGGTCCTAACTACACGTATGCCAGACGGCATCGCATTTAGTCGAAGTGCGCCCACATTTGATTTAGCTCATCCACTATTTGTGACTACGGCTATGGATGGGCCGGATGACATTTGGATGCACTGCGGATGAACCTTGGACGTGGTCAGGATGCTATTTGGCTGGCCCGGGCTCGGTGGTGCATGGAAGGACTTTGGATGGTCCGGATAAGGCGCACTTTAGCGTTGGTGTGTGAAACCAATAAAACTGTCACTCCGACGTGGTCACTATGGCCTGGACCCGGACAGAGTCAACCCATGTACATTTTTGAAAGGGGAAAGTGCAAGGAAATATGATTAAGTTGATAATATGAGCAGGGACTGCGCATACGACCTTTTCCGAGCCGGAAAGCAGGGCAAATTTAATCGTCCGACATCCCCAAAACGGAAAGTCGTGGAGCTTCACGGGTTGCAGCTATGGCTTCCTTGACAACTTTCCTGGTGATTAGACACCAGTGAATACGTAGATATTTCGGGAACATATGTTTGATTTATAGAACGGATACGTAACGGGAAGATTAAAAAAACGGGGGGGGGGGGGGGCAGTAGCGGCGCTGGCGATCACCAACCGCTGCTCATACCAGGCCGTGATCGTCGCGGCACTGTCCCCGCTCCTCCGCTCTTCCTCTTTTTGCCAGCTCAGCCGTGCCGGTAGGCAAGCCCGCAACACTAGCCTCGCGCGGGGTGTCCAGCCGAGCACTTTGCAGAGTGGCATGGCGCCACTTTTCCGATAGCCAAAATGTGAACAGCAGAGTAGAAAATAGATGTCAATAAAGTTTGAGCAGGCGCCGATAGCCCGTTATTTTGCCATCTTTTAGCTCGGATCGGAAAATACCGCACGGATGCGAACATAATTAGATTGACCTAACCTCCACAGCGCGTTGTCTGCAGCTCGTGACTGGCTCAGAGCTGGACGCCAAGAGTGGCCATCTCGCGATAGGCTAGTGCTGCGGGCTTGCCTACCTTTTCCCTGGCACGCCTGAGCTGGGACATCTGGTATAATCAAATTATTGATAATGGAAAGACCCCCAAGTGGTTAGGAGGAATTTAATGAGTGCATCGTATTCAATCCAACCCATCCGCAGTGTATCTGCAGTCCATCCGCAGTGCATCCGGACTCCACCCAATCTATCCACAGTGCATCCGGACTTTACCCAGATCCCGGGTGCACCGCCTAAAAGGTAGGCATAAAGCGTGTCTCCGTATTTCTAGCTAAAAATTTTGACATCGCTCTTTCGCTGCTTTCAATCAGCCCTCACTGCTCCAATAGTTAATTACACTGGCGACCAAAATTAGCGGTTCACTAACGGCAGGCGCTGTAATTTCTAAGTTTTTGAAGGTAGAACCTTGAAATTTGCTACAGGCCTGCCTCCAACCTTTGACTCGAGCCTCTGAAAGCGGCAACACCAGGTGCCACCCCCTCTGGTAACAGACACCCCTGACGCGCGGCGGGGTGGAAAAACGCCGAAAGAGGGCGTCAGAAAACACTGTTAAGGAGGTCCAATGGGGGTAAAACTTCGTTTACCAGTTCAATAGACCCCGGGTGACAAGGTGACATCACAATTTGAACGGTCGTTCAAACCCACCCCGCACCCCAGTTACCCCCACCCCCTACAGGGGGTGAATTTTTTTGTCACCAAAAATGAATTGCACGTCATGCAGGAGCCTTCGGGGCACATGCCCGTCTGTTTTTTACCCTGAAAGGACGAGCCCTTTGACGGCAACCCCTAAAAACCGAAAAGACATTTTTGAAAATTAAGGTTTTTTTGTCCTCAAATGCATTCCAGAATCGAAAAAGACGTCAGAAAAGGTGTGCAGGGCCTGTGCCAATACGGCCCAATCGAAAATTTCCATCCGAAAAAAAATTCACCCCCTCGTATGGGGTGGCTACCCTTAACCCCTGCCCTGCCGCCCCCAAAGTGCGGAGGTGAATTTTGGACCCAGCGCCAGATGCGCCTTGTCCAGGGCCATCAGCACACAAAATTTGAAGTCGCTCGTCTGCTCCGTTCTCGCGCTACAGCCAAAAAACCTCGAAAATCAAGAAAACCCACCCTTAAAAGTCACCCCCGATACCGCCGAACTGAGTAGGGGTAGCAAATCGTTTCGAGCGGCGCAGGGTGTCCCAAACCTTTGTCTTGAAGGGCCCGGACGGCCAAACCGCTGCGGCCATCGGAAGGTCCTGAAAAAGCCCGTCACCCGGGACTCTGTACCGGGGACCACTGCACCGGGCGGCCGCCGCCGCGTCCGGAGCGCCGGGAGGGCAGGCCACCGGTGAGGCACCAAGCAAACGTCTACTCGCCGGCGGGGACGGGATCAGGAGCCGGCCGAGCGGCGCGGCACGGCCGATCCAGTCCCTGCCGTTCTAGTGCAAATCTCAGTACAAGCGCTTTGTGCCATTTTTCTCCCTTTGTTCTCCTTTTCAGCAGTGATTTTTGTGCCTACACTAGTGAAATTGCTATGCATGTTGTTTTCTACGTGTTTTCAGCTGTGTTTTCCAGTGGATTTTTAGTGCTTAGTGACTATTTTTGTGCCTTAAGTGAAGTGATTTTGAAGTGACAAGTGATTTTGTTGTTGTGCTGGGCCGACCACGTGTTACCCTCGCGTCGCGCGCTGCGTACTTTCCAAGTACCCCCCCCCCCCCCCCCCCCCCCCCCCCCGCGTCGCCGTCACGTAATTTCTGTACGTGTTCATTTTCTTCCTTTTTTTCTTTTCCAAATTGATTTCAAACGTGTGTGTTTTTGTTTGGCAATTTTTTTACTTTTTGAGACTAGTACTTTCTACCCCCCCCCCCCCCCCCCCCCCCCCCCCCCCGTTTTTCGACATGGACGCCCTTCCGAACTCGTTGCAGCCATCGCTGCCGAATTTTGATGAGTTAGATGTACAGGGCTGGCTGAACACTATTGAAGAAGTGTATTCAAAATTTAACATCCCATCAAAGGACATTCCTTTTTGTGTCCAGTCCCTCCTACCCCCCGCGGCCTTACCAACTCACAGTCAGCATGCTGATAAGGGTTGGGACGCCTACTCCCAGGCGTTGGCCGCCGCGTTCAAAGTTAAACGCAGTTTCCATGCAATAACTGAACAGTTATTGTCTCTCCGCCGCGCGTCTGGTGAGACGCTCCGTAGTTTCGCGCTGCGCTTCCAGCACGCGGCCCGCGTTTGTGGTGATCGTATCACCGAGCGGGAACTTAGTGACTTATTTTTGCAAACGCTGCCAAAGGAAGATGCTAGTTTGATGCTCTCACATAGTTTCACTACATTTCTAAATTTTATTTCCTGTCTTGATGACCCCCTGTCGCGTCGTGATCTGCTCCTCTGTAAAAATATTTTTCGTCACTTTACAAAAATCTCGCTCTTAAATTTTGTTCAAGATTTTTTCGTGACACATGTTGTGACGAAAAATCGTCACAAAAAACAATTGTATCTGGGAATGATTGAAAATCATTTTTTCACAGGAATATTTCGTCACGTGACGAGAAAATCGTAAAGTGACGAAATATTTAGGTGACAAATATTCGTCATCAATATTTTTCGTCACATGACGAAATATTTTTAGTGTCGCACGCTGCGCGCCGCAGCAGCTCGCCCCCCCCCCCCCCCCCCCTCCCACGGGATTACCGAGTGAGGTCTTTCCGCCGTCCCCGTCCCCTGCTCCTGCCCAGGCACCGGGCCGGCCACTGACCTTGCTGCGCTGGAAAGCTTTCTTCTTGCTAAGGAAGCCGAAAAGGACGCTCAGAAGCCGAGTTCAGATGTCATGAACCGGCTTGACGTGCTCATGGCTGCAGTGTGTGGCGCGCAGGCCCCTCAGGCCAGCGGTGCGGATCTTGAGCGCGCTACTCGCGTTCGCTAAACAGCAGCTTGCCGCTGGCGGCCAGCAGGCGCCGCCTGCCCCAGAAGGCCATGTCCCTCGCGCTCGTGGTCGTGGTGGAGGCCGTGCCCGTGCTCCCCAGGTAGTTTTTCTCCCGCCGCCTGGATTTGATTTCCAAACGTCATACAGCCAGGTGCTGCGTGCAGCAGCCCCACAGTATGCACGGATTGCCCCTGCTGCGAGGGGGCCGCCACTCAGGCTCTTGGTGTACACAGGACTACGGGATTACTTGAATTACAAGGGACTACTAAGGATTACGTGGGACTACGTGCGATTACCTGTGACTCCATCATTTATCCATCATTTACTTATGGACAAATGATATCTTATGAACACTTTATCGATTTTGTTGTATTTGCCAAAAGTACAAAAAGCTACGTGGACGAAGGGGGGGGGGGGCAGAGGAAGCTACGCAAGTCCTTATGGGGGAGGTAGGAAGTCGAAATACGCCCAAAATAGGGCTACGTACTTAATGGGCAACCCCTAAGAGGTATTTGGTTATAGGATGGTAGCCAAATGGTAGCACTTTTTGCATCTGCCAAATCGTTCGACAATATTGTACGCTTTAATGTTTTGAAATGCTTCGGTTATTACAAGGTAGGCGTACGCCAGACCGCGTCGTGGCGTAACATGCTTCGCTCACCGCGATTCACTGTTCCGCCACTCCACGCCTGGCGCACGCCTACCTTGGCCTGCCGGCGGCTGTCACCTGAGGAGTAGGATAGGGTGGTTCAAAAAAAATAATTTTTCGAGAGTACAAGATATTTAGGTCCGCCTAGGTCCCAAACGGCCCCACGCCGAATCTGAGCGCGTTTGGACTGCGTTTACCCGCTGCGCAAGGGCAAAAACGATTACGGCGCTCGGCGGGCTGCCTACCTCCGCCCAGCACGTTTGCCGCCCCCGTGACGGCGGTAGTGGGCGCAGCGCGTCGCCACTTGGTGGGTGTGTTCCCCGGGGTCCAGAGCACCGCCCTGGAGTGCCCTGACAACCGCCGGTACCGGGCAAGATACCGAAAATACGCATAATCCGATTTTAAAGGGGGAGGGGGAAAGCGGGGGGAGGGGGGTGCTGCCGGACGCTTCTTTTATGCTGCCTACATACTTGGACCCATGGACTATCACGTCAGACCCTCTAAACACTAAGCGGACCTGGACCCTGGCCGCCAGGGCCGGAACAAGGGCGGCGGCGGCGGCGCTCGCTCCGTACTCCGCTTTGAAAGGCGCGCGCTCGGCGCGGCTCGGCGCGGCTCGGCGCGGCTCGCTGCGGCCCGGCTCCTTAGTTCCGCCGGGCCGGAGGCGCGCGCGCTGCGCCGATTTGTGCGTGCTATGCAAAACCCGGCGGAAGCATTGTCGATTTTGTATGTACTGTTCCGCGACGGTGTATTCTGCCGGCAGGAACAAGTACAAACAAAATCGACATTGCTTCCGCCGGGTTTTGCATAGCACGCTCAAATCGGCGCAGCGCGCGCGCCTCCGGCCCGGCGGAACTAAGGAGCCGGGCCGCAGCGAGCCGCGCCGAGCGCGCGCCTTTCAAAGCGGAGTACGGAGCGAGCGCCGCCGCCGCCGCCCTTGTTCCGGCCCTGGCGGCCAGGGTCCAGGTCCGCTTAGTGTTTAGAGGGTCTGACGTGATAGTCCATGGGTCCAAGTATGTAGGCAGCATAAAAGAAGCGTCCGGCAGCACCCCCCTCCCCCCGCATTCCCCCTCCCCCTTTAAAATCGGATTATGCGTATTTTCGGTATCTTGCCCGGTACCGGCGGTTGTCAGGGCACTCCAGGGCGGTGCTCTGGACCCCGGGGAACACACCCACCAAGTGGCGACGCGCTGCGCCCACTACCGCCGTCACGGGGGCGGCAAACGTGCTGGGCGGAGGTAGGCAGTCCACCGAGCGCCGTAATCGTTTGTGCCCTTGCGCAGCGGGTAAACGCAGTCCAAACGCGCTCAGATTTGGCGTGGGGCCGTTTGGGACCTGGGCGGACCTAAATATCTTGTACTCTCGAAAAATTATTTTTTTTGAACCACCCTAGAGTAGGACCCTGCGGGGCCAGACGGTAGGACGCCCTGCGGGCGTCACTCTCTCTGCACGGTCGCAACCACGCTCATGTTCTGGCTTCCGAACGTTTCTTACATAATCCTTTCGTTATCAATGCCGCTCAACCAGCCCTAACCTACCCTTACCTGCCTGAACCTTACCTAACGAGGCCCCCACTAACCTAACCTAACCGAGGGTGATCCACTCGAGTAACTGATCCGCCCCTCCACGACAGGTGCATGGCGCGTACTGACCTCACCTAAGTGGCGGATGTTAAATTTTAGACCACTTGTGAAAATTATCTAAGAAACCGCTTGAGCTGCGGTGCCCCTTGAGGTGAGGTTGACTCTGGTATGATGCAAGAAAGATATGGTCCAAATTTGAGCTTTCTAAGTCTAACCGTTCTCGAAAAATCGCGCGGACAGACAGACAGACTAAACATTTTTGACCCAGTCGCTCCAGGGCTTCGCTATCGCTCAGCCAATTATCTAAGAAACCGCTGGGGCTGCGGTGCCCCTGAGGGGAGGTTGACTCTGGTATGATGCAAGAAAGATGTGGTCCAGATTTGAGCTTTCTACGTCTAACCGTTCTCGACAAATCGCGCGGACAAACAGACAGACAGACAGACAAAACATTTTTGACCCAGTCGGGCCAGGGCTTCGCTATCGCTCAGCCAATTAATGTTAACAAGGTAGGCGTACGCCAGACCGCGTCGTGGCGTAACAGGCTTCGCTCATCGCGAATCACTGTTCCGCCACTCCACGCCTGGCGCACGCCTACCTTGGCCTGCCGGCGGCTGCCACCAGACGAGTAGGATCCTGCGGGGCGAGTCAGTAGGACGCCCTGCGGGCGTCTTTCTCTCCGCACGGTCGCAACTACTCTCATGTTCTGCCTTCCAAATGTATCTTACATCAGCCTTTTCTTATCAATGCCGCTCAACCAGTCCTAACCTGCCCGAGCCTAGCCTACCCAGGCCCCTACTAACCTAACCGAGCGTAACCCACTCGCGTCACTGATCCGCCCCTCCACCAAAGGCCCATGGCGCATACTGACTTTACCCAACCGCCGGATTTATGATATTGGACCACATGTGAAAATTATCTAATAAACCGCTTGAACTACGGTACCCGTGAGGGGAGGTTGACTCTGGTATGATGCACGAAAGATGTGGTCCAAATTTGAGGTTTCTATGTCAAACCGTTCTCGAGATATCGCGCGGACAAACAGACAGAAAAAACATTTTTGGCCTAGTCGGGTAAGGGCTTCGTTTTCGCTCAACCAAAAATTATCTTAGAAACCGCTTGAGCTGCGATGCCCCTGAGGGGAGGTTGACTTTGGTATGATGCAAGAAAGATGTGGTCCAAATTTAAGCTTTCTACGTCTAACCGTTCTCGAGAAATCGCGCGGACAAACAGACAGACAAAACATTTTTGGCCCAGTCGGTCCAGGGCTTCGCTGTCGCTCAGCCAATTATATATTAGGAAATTTTGTTGTTTTGGTGGTACGGTGACAATGACATAATGCAAAGCAACGATGGGAACTCTCACACATAATTTTCAAGCATTCCTTGAATTTATTGCAGCACCCTGAATAGATTTAATTTTGGTTATGTGTACTAAAAGAGCAACTGTAAAAATTGATATATTTGTAGCCATCTACACCGGGCATGGTGCTTGCCTACAATCAAGGCGCCCCCTTGGCGCTGATTCCCTGTGTCACGGCCAGATTACTTCCGTTTCAACGTCTGATTACGTGATAATTTGTGAGATTGCGCGGGATTCCGAAGGATTACTCCAGATTACCGGAAGATTTCACGGGATAACCAGAGGTTCCAGAGGACTGCGCGGGATTACCAAGAAATTCGGAAGATTGCGGGAGACTACTTGGGATTACGGGCGTAATCCCTCAGCTTTGTACACAGGATTACGGGGTTGGCGGCCCCCTCGTCATAGACGATATCAGGCACATACATTACTTTTAAATAAAGTATCATTCACTCTCATATTACATCTTTAACACTCAGAATAATAGGATACACTTTTCAAACACGAAAAAAATGTTATTTGTGCATATTAATTTCTTGGATTTGAACTTTCGATCTTTGGTTTGTATTGCTTGTATCTTTTGTATTTTGGCATTTCTTTGTCTGCCGATTGAACACGTCGAGAGCCTCTCAAGACTCTCGAAGCCCTGCTGTGGCGCCCTCTGCCTGCCACTTTTGCAACACCGCGGACGTAGTTCCACAATCACCCGCTTCACACGCTTGAAAGCGATTGGTTGTTGATGACCCACTGACGTCTTCTTGCATCATAACGGGCGGAGTCACCGCCTTGCAACAATGCACAGGAGCTAGGTCCCCAACAGCAGGGCATGCCTGCCAGCGCTCGCCAGCGCATACGACAACTGACCCGCGTCTACCATTGTCATGGTGCTCTTCCCAGCCTTCCTAAACGTCAGAATCAGCAGTGCCACGTTACTCGCGCTATTTTCGAAATTTACGCCAAGGACGTAGTGGCAACAGAATCGCTGCTGTAGATAATTTGAGCTCACAACAGTCGGTGCTTTTGGTTCTGATAGTGTGACGCCTGGTGGCGCCTGCTCGCACTACGTCCACGCCCACCCATGGCCTTCCCCGTCATAGTTCAAACATCACCCGCTCGACGGTAGCGCTACGCCGGGACGCAGTTCCGATGCCATCCGTTTGGCGCTAGCCCTAAAATAGGTTTCTCGTTTTTTCACGAATAACTTACATTACACAAAACATTTCGTGATTCACATACACCCAAAAAATTAGAAAAAAAATCTTCTTTTAAATGAATAGTTTGAAACAATACTTGAGGTACATTAATACTAAAACGAGCCTCATCAATTTACACCCAAATAGCCCTTTACTCGGCTCTGGACTTAGAATAAAAATTTAGTTTCAAAATTAAAGTTTATAGTTTTATGTCTTTCGTGATATTTTTGGATACATATTCAACCCTAATTCAAGTTGCAACATGCGATCCGCTTATTTTTAGTTTACTTCGTGTACCATAACCTTTCACAATTTTCAAATTCAAATTTCTTCTCAAAATGCATACATAACCGAAAAAAACCTTTATCATTTTTTTGTCACGTGAAGAAGACCTTTAAAATGATACCCCACACTCCACTGTAACTGTCGTACTTTCGCAGATGAAAGCGGGGATCTAAACAACACATCTACCGGGTACAATACTCGTTCTTCTTACCCACATATGTATATATGTATGTGGTTAGGGGTAAAGAACGAGTAAAAAGCCGCGTTTTATCCTTAATGAGGCACTTCTTGAGCTTCTAGGCGGCCAGGATCGTGCCACCGCGGGACGCAAATGTCTCCCCAAGTCTTGCACTTGGTCTTGGGCCGGTTTGAACCCATTGTTCACCACCTCCCACCGCGTAGGGACAGAAACGAGCGTGGTTTGTAGACGATCGAGCACTTCTGGCAGCTTCTAGGAAAAATGACCAAAAAAACCATGACGCGAACACGGGAAAGTCCGGGACTTTTGATTTGTTGTTCAGTACACTTAGTAGACCCTCTGTGCAAATTTATAGCTCAACGGTATTTTATTCCCGGTTTAAATGATTTTTTATCTAAACCTCCTGGGCTAATATATCTGTCATTGAGGACTGTGCTAGTGTAACACTAACCAGCTAACCAGGTGAGTTATTTAATTATATTTGGTGATCTCGTTTGGCTGTGAATGTCATGATTAACCTTTTAATTTATTTTTCAGCTTTACATGCCCCACACATGTGTCATAGCAAAATTGTATAATTAGTTAAACTTGTTCAACATCTGATAAATTTTGTGATTGGATTGGAGGAAGTGTGCTGATGCACTGGTGATCTCCTCCATCACCTCCAACTGATTGAAAAAATCCAAATGGCGATCAAATCTTCATTACTTTGTCTGCAAGAGGAATTATGGTGGTGAGTTCCTTGTCTGGTTTTCTTTCATTCATTCATGTTTTTCACCTTCATTCTACCACTGATATAGTTTCACAGATTTTGATTTACATATTGTTGCTAGGGGCATCTTTTTTTTCTTTTCATGAGTTGTCTCAAACTCTCAACTGTTATCTCAAATTGTTTATGGTGAGTTGAATATCCTGCTCCATGCATATTTATCTTTTTTCAAATGTTCTGACAAAAGACTGTGTGCTATTAACAGGAGTAAGGCAGTTTGTTCAAGAAAAGGAAGGTCTTTTGGAATGGGACTTTCAATACTTGTTCTTCTCACAAGTTTTGTGACATGGGAACTGGGCAAGTTATTTTGTTCAATCATAGCTAATTTTCATTTTGTAGTGCTGGGTCCAGATAGAAAATAGAAAATGTATGGCTTGTCTAAACAATGCCTGACAAATCAGAGAAAACTATGCCCTGAAACCTAAGGTAATGCAAATCTTACCTTTATGGAAAGTTGTCCCTGAGTAGGGAGCCTTTTGTGCTCTTTACACTAGATCTAGATACTGATGACATCAATAGGTCCGGGAGGACAGTCAGTACTGCAGTGTAATGCCAATGAGGTATTTTCTATTTTAACATATCTGATGATTTTGTTTCTGTGAATGCCATGATTGACCTTGTTGATTATTTTTCAGTTGCCCCTGTGACACGCGCTTTGGCAAAGTTGGGTAACCAGATTTCATTTGTCAAACCTGATACGATCTTTGATTGCGTTGTCGGATGTGCTGATGCACTGGTGATCTCCATGGTGGCTAATACAGCCTGATTTTTTCAAGAAGAAGAGTCATTGGCATGTCACTCCTGCAGCAGGTACAAATGCTATAGTGATGTTTGATTCAATTAATAACTATTGTGGCCATGCCTTTGTAAGTTAAGTGTTGTTTTTTTCTCCCTGCAATTTGCTTCTGAACGAACATGCACAGAAAGGTATGCTACCGGGAGGCAGAGGCGTGGAGAGGCAGAAGAACCTGAGGAGGAATCTAACCCTTTGGCCTATGCCTAACAAACACGGTAATGTAATGGGTGATTTGGACGATCAAAAGAAGAGGAAGGTAAAGTGATCTGGCTGAGATTTCATGAGCCGGCCTTGATGCAGCATTTTGTGATGTGGCACTCCGCCCAAAGAAAGCTCTTGATTTGAAATTGTCTTCTTATTGCCAGTGTGAAGAAATAGCAAGTTCTCTATCCCTTTAGTTTGATGTGCTGATGTTGGAAGTGATGTGGAACATTCGCACAATAAATCAACATTATGTTTCGTAAGTTGTTTGTGACAGTTAATATGTGCAATCATTTCTGGTCTCCTTTCTTTTTTTCTTGCTTATATCTTTTTTGTCTCTCTTTTAGTGATCTGGTGCAAGTCACTTCAAAAGTTAAGGAGGGGATAGCTAAGTCCTTTTGTTTGACACTTCCCGGATTTGCTAACATGAAGGATATGACTAAGACATGGGTGAGTTCTATTCTTTCTACAAGTCCGAAGGCTTTTGTCAATCTTATTCCTAACCTTTTCTGAAATTCTTATGATTTATAGAAACCTTCTTCTGGTTGGATATTTAATTCATCCCGTTCCATTATGCAAGCGCACTGAAAGCGACCTCAAGAAAAGGGAGACTAGTGGATTGTCTTCTGCCTCAACTTTTAGTTTTGATAAAGTAATTGAGCTGCTAGTCTTCTCATTCATTGCCCTCTCTTGTTTGATTTCTCCGCAGAGAAAAGAGGTGGGTCTGTGCTATTATCCCATGACAAAATTTATGGAGTGAAAGCACATTGTTTGTTATGATTTGTTTTACCTTATTTTAGGCGCCCTGGGTCTCATAAAATCGAGGAGAGTGGAGAAAACCAACATTTTGGATGGAGTGTCTAGATGCTATTTGATGGGCCAGAAGGAACGGAGCATGGGACAAAGCATTGCATTCTCCCTTAAGAAGTATTCCATCATTCATGGAATATAAAGGAGAACTTGTGCATAGTAGTTTTGCTGGTATCCTACATCATTATTACAATGCCCAATGCTTTTCTATGGTTGCTTTGGTTCACGACTGTGGTGTACAGGAAACGCCTTTTAGGGTATTAGCATCGGATTTGTCAAGTGCGTGATAATCTTGTTATTTACTGTTAATTTCGTTTTTCTTTGCAGAAAGAAAGTAAAGATGAACTATTTTTTTTTCCGGTTGATCAACTTCTTCTAAACCTACATTTCATAATTTTGCTACTGCCAAGGCTATCTGATCTATTGCCACTACTAAGGAAGGGATCCTGGAACTCCCTGTCAGAATACTGGAAGAATACAGACCTTAGGATCCAATTTACCAAGGAAACAATGACATGCACTGAATCAGATCTGGTTCTGAGAGCATTGTGGCATTCTCAATGCATTGCTCTTTTATGGTTAGTAACAAATGAACTTAACTCTACTTATATGAAATGCTTCTTGTTCCTGATGCCATCTTTCATTTCAGGCATACATTATAAAAATGTTGAAAAAGAGCATTCGTAATGCTGCCATATGGTTGCTATTCTATTTCTTATTCCTTTGTGAATGGTATACCTTATTTATATTTGTTACCAAGAACTCAATTTTTGATTTTACTCTCCTAATAACTTTGCCTTTTATGCTTGCCCCTGGAGGTTTGTGTCAACATCAAGCTGGGCTCATATGGATCACTGTCGAATGTACTCTTCAGATTCAGTTCTGGTGAGTTTATCCCAATCGTATTATGTTTTCATTGCCACTTAATCTAGATTTCATGGTTTTTATTTTCTCTGTTCGTCAGATATTCAGGAAAGCTTTAGAGCACTGATTTGCACCGACATTTTGAGTATTTGTGTGAGTGTTGACAAGTATTAACATAACATTTTTCGCTACTCTTGGGCATTTCTTTCTTTTCGCTAACTTGGTTCTCTTTTCAGTTTGAACCGCCATTAGCAAGTAGCCAATAGGTCCTTATGAAGTGTGAAACATTTCAATGACAACTGAAGAAATGACTAAGGGCACCCCTCTCCTTTCAAAAAGATGTTTAACTTTTGCTTTCTTATGTGGTATGTTCGAATGTGTACCCATCTAAAGTGTATTTTCTTTATCCTGTGGTCAAAAGTGCAGGAACACATCTTTCTCAGATATTAGTTTTGCATCAATGGAAATACCACTTTGCTTGTGGTTTTGCTGACTGAAGTTTGGAGTGCGTTTCGTGCATGTGTCATGCAGTTATGGTGTTAAATTTTAGTTTAATTATGTTAAAGAAGTGTAGGTATTGAAGTAACAAAGAAAACTTAAGTTTCTTAAACAAGGCCCTATTATTTTGTATAGTTCCTTCCCCCACTTTTGACATTGGTGATACTCCTTGTGGTTCTCTGTTAATTTTTCTTTGTTATGTGTGTCCTTGTCAAGTACTTATGTACTCTTTTCATTGCCTGCTGAAAAATTTCTCTCTATAGAGAATACATGTTTATTTGTTGCTAGTTGAGATTCATTTATTCATTAATGTCTAGTTCTTAAGTATCTTCATGCGGGTGACAGTAATTGCAGTTATTGGTATGTCGGGATTTTATGAAACTGGGAAGGATATTAAACAAATACTATCATAAATGTTTCAAGTTTATTTAAACAACTTCATCAAATGACAAGCGCAACTGGATGCATTTCTATGAGGCCTTGTCCGGAGGACCCTTCCCCTGCTTCCTAGCCCACCAAATTAATTGAATTTAAAAACGAGTAGTGACAATTTTCTGTGGGGCCGAGCAGCGGCAGACTCGCCGTTGTTTGGACGTTGGCCGATTAGGCGCGAGGAGCTGCATATAATCGATTGTCCTTTGGGTAAACAACTGCCTGCCGGCCGGAGTGTGAATAAGGCCTCTGCCAGAACCAACCGACAACAACAACAAGCAGACGGCAGAAGCCGGGCCTTCGCTGGATGGCTATTATTTTTGATGAAAATAGCCTTCAACATCACTAAACCCATGTCTAAAAATCCTTTAAGATAGGGCCAATTTCGTTAACGGATTCTCGTACCACCCGGGATCTCTTGTCAGACAGGATCCCTTGTGTCATACGGGATCCTTTTTGTTCTACGGGATCCCCTGCGCTCACGGGATCCCTTTTGCCATACCGGATCCTTTAACGAAATCGGGCCATCCTTTATGCTAGTACGGGATCTCTTGCCGGAACAGGATCCTTTGCGCCGTACCGGATCCTCTAACGAAATTGGGCCATCCCTTATGATGGCAGGGG
>JAPTSV010000827.1:0-17833 GCA_026979955.1 Megalurothrips usitatus | reverse complement strand
AATGTACTTAGGATGTTCACGATGCCGGCATACAAGTAAATGGGTCCTTTAACACCGGCAGGATTTCTAATAAGGGATCCTGTTGCATCTAGGTGTACGGTGATGAGCATCCACGACGTAAAAGCTGATAATATGGAGGTGACCTGTGTTTTGCTAAACAATATAATTTGCATAGGGTGTGAAACGCGCTGTATGAATCTGTCGGACCCCTCGTTCATGCTCCTCAAATACATGTCTATCATATCGTTTGGGTGCAGATCATCTTCAGCGAGTCCTTCGGACCGTACATTGTAGCACACCGCGTCACTCTTTACGTTTCCCAAATGTCCCTCAGCGTAGGCATCGTCATCCAGCTCCTTTATATTTTGGTCTTGGTACTTAGAAACTTTGGTACTCTTCAAAATATTTCTAGCTCTACTTCGACGCTTACCATTTAAATGCCGTGTGAATTTTGGACCAGCTGGATGGTTTGTTTTTCCCCGAGAATAAACTTCAATTAAAGGGGGGATTTTAAAATCTGATATTTCAACTGCCACGATAAAGTGTTTACACGTTCCATCTCTGCAGTAAGCGTAGGCGTCAAGTGTGTTCCCTCGCTTTTTTGAGGAGGACAACTTACCAAATGTTTTGAAATTTATTGTGTGGTGGTGTTGGTCATTTTTTTCGAAATTTGTGAGAAGTATGTCAGTCCACTGGTCACGAACAATATCCATTGTCCCATTTTTGGTCTCTCTGACGCAACGTTTCCACTCTTTTCTAGTGAATTCGATGGAAAATTCAAAATCTGTGTAAGCTTTAGACGAAAAGCGCAAAGTCTCACCTCTGCTCTTTAAGTTCTGGCCATATTTCGTACGCCATCCTCTGGCATCGGAGCGCTCAAGTTTATCCTCGGAATCGGATGAAGAAGACATATCCGCCTCCGAGTCTTTAGATTGCTTAGGCGAACTTTTACCGTCGCGTTTTCTGCTCTGCTTATTTTCAGCAACAATGTGTTTAGTGTTAGGAGCACCTTTGCTTTCACAGACTGATGAATTGTCGTTAATTGTTTTTGATGAATTGTTTATACTGTTTCTGTTATGGCTGACTGTATTTTCTGATTTTTTAGGTTCCATCTCGGTGTCACTGGTATCACTCAAAAGCAGCGAAAGTCTGGCCCTTTTTGACCCTGGCTTAACCAAGGTAAAGTCATCATCAGAGGACTCCGAATCCCTTTCGTGTTTAAGTGCAGTCTTAGTTGATGAATCTGAGACATTGTGTGTCATTGTGTGTTTGGCAGTGATCCTGGAACGGCGAGTAAAAGACACATTAACTGGTTACATACCAGGTGATTCAGAAACGCCGCATTTTTTCTGGGATATGCAATCCCGCAACGCACTATCTCCGTCTCTTACTGGCTCGACCGGACGCGTGAGACAGAAAGAGACAGAGCTAGTGCTTTGCGGGTTGCATATCCCAGAAAAAATGCGGCGTTTCTGAATCACCTGGTATATCTGATTAGTACGAGAAAAATCGGATTAATCAACGCCTTCTATTTAAATAATTTTCATGTTGCGACGAATATTAGCCGGATTGTTACTGTCTCTCTGCACGGTTAGTCCCTACCCACAAATTTGTCCGTATCACAGACGATTGTTTATCGCATCCGTAGCACAACGTCTGCAGCTCATAGTGTTCCTCAAACAAGCTGGCCCGCCAAACCTCGCGGTGCCAGTTTCACTCCGCTCCACTGGCACGGCGGTTAGACTACGGCGAGCGCGAGAACTTCAAATCTACGCAGCGATGCTTCTATCTCGAAGCACCCCCCGAACACGTCGATATGGACGCTTTCGCGGATATCTGGCTCCGCAACACGAAAAAACGTGGATTAGCTGTGGCTGCTCAGAGCTATCTATTTTAGCTAACGTATAAGCTAACTTTGTCATAGGCGACATTTTCATCTCGAGCTAAAAGGTTTCCTGCTGCAGCTGCGTCGTAGCTACGACAGCCTAGTGTCAGCCGGTACAACTGACCTCTAGATCACGCGTCGGCTGATACAGCTCGGTCTCAGCTGACACAGCTGAAATTTAGCTACTTTGGCGAAAATCGCGGTTATGAAAAAATAGCCAAAGTATTAGCTACCGGAACAAAATTATTATAATATCAGTGAGCGGCGCTCGCTCCCCCGCCACTGGACTGGTACCGCCACCAGTGCAGTCCGCCGCGGAGCGCACTTTCAATATTGACGTGTTCGTGGCGTGCTTCGATATGGAAGCAGCGTAGATTTGGAGCTCTTGCGCCCACCGTGACTTGGCCAACTTGGTTTGCCGGTGGCTTTTGCGGGGCCTCCACTAGAGTGTTACATTTTTCACGACATGTTAAAATGTCAACATGTACCATTTTCATCCGATGCTACGTCGAAGTACAAGACCTGGAACCCCTCGGAGAACTCGATCGGACCATGGGAAAAGGTCCCGCCAGGCACTTGAATAGAGCCCTTACTGCCCGTTGTACCAAAAAAAACAGTGCTCTCAAAAAATTTTGAAACCCTTTTCCAAGGTTAAATTGGCCAAAGTAGAATCCGAGGGACTAAAATTTCAAGGAAAACACTGTAACTCCGACCGTTTTCGCGATATCGGCAAAATGGCCCTAGTCCGAGACCACCGACTGCTGCTCTAAATTTTCATATTGCGAGTCTACTTCATGCCGTATTACAAACAAATCAATCCGTACCGACATCCCGCACGTAAGGATGCACAAAATCGTGCGTAATACGGACAAATTATAGCGCAAATGGGCATTTCACGGGGATTAAAGATTGGTCGAACAAGCAAAGCGTACATTCTAATCTACCATGTGTCAACTTACTTGCGTTCAAATAGCAGCAGTACGCTATTGGACGATACCATCATGTCCTTTTTGTGCACCTTGGAGACCTACAGATAGAAACAAGGAAAAATAATGAATGGCAACAACAATGATATTGCGGCATCAAATTAGGGACTGAAAAGAAGGCGAGGTAAAGTAGGCAAACAAAATTTTGCCGCACAGTTTAAAGTGTACTCCCGTATATATCCGTGCATACCGAGAGGGAAATAATTCCCACAAAATTCCTACGTAATCCAGCCGAAAAGTTCGGGGTAATCCGGGATAAACCTAGGTCATACATAGGCAACGGGGTAATCCAGGTGTAACGCTAGGGCAATACGGAGTAATCCGGCTGACACGACTTGGCCGAGTCGGTCCCCCATTGGAAATGTAACATTCGAATTTCGATCCGTGTATGAAAACTGTTAACTCCACAAAATTAAAAATTAGTTCGACAATTCTTGAATAAGCACTTCTAAATCGCGTCTTTGTGTGCACTGTGTCCGTCCGCAACAACTACTAAAAACTCAACTTGTAAACGGTTATTGATGTAACAATATCCGAACTAGCGGTCACGGCAAGAACTGCTATTCATTAAAACAAATCATCCGAAAGATCTGCTTGCAAACACGGTCAGATGGAAGTTTTTACCTATGCAATCAACACCACTACTTTTATGAGCTTACCTGGGAATCATTGAAGCGATAGAAATCATCACTTCCCGTTTCCACTGTGGCTATGTAGTGACCATCATTGACGGTCCTACCGATATGGTCCACAGAACCCAGCATAACGTATTCCGAATCAATGGGCGTGTTGATGTTTGTGAGAGCTGACTTCTTCACGTATGGCCTCAGATTTATGGTTCTCGCGGCGTGTATGATGTTGTTGTTGGCTTTCACTCCGTGGTCATCAAATCGCTTGAGTGTGATGCCCAAGATGGAGGGAAGGCGAGTCAGTCTCACCCGTTCCACAGCTGTGGTTTTCCTGCAACAGACAGCACACTTGTAAGCATTTTCCCCCTCAAGTCGAACCTCCTGCTCAAAAAATGATTTTAGGTTTTCGTGTAGTGTTGTGTGAAGTGCGGGAAGAGCCACTTCGTTAAACGTCTCCTCCTTTGAGCTGGTTGACAAACACTTCTGGCAGGTGACTGTAAAAAAAACAAAACAAAAAAAAACTTAACATTGTCACACCACCAAGGAACACCGGCTGCGTACTACAAAACATTCGGTAAGCAATGAATTGAACAACGAGGCGGCAGGGCCGTAGCCAGGGGGGGGGGGGGGGGTCAAAAACCCCCCCCGAAACCGGAGACCGGGCTAGGCAACCCGCTTAACAAACGCCTGAATGTAGGCAATAAGCGCGGCATATCACCCCCCGAAACCAAAGTCTGGCTACGGCCCTGCGAGGCGGGTCACGATGCAACTACGAAGCACGCATTCCTAGTCCGAAGAAAATGCTTAGTACAACAACGCGGTTTTTTTTTTGCAGCCTTTCCAATTTAATGTACTTGATCCGTAGATATTTTAGTTTTAGCGGCCATTTGCACGACTGACTGAAATAATCAGCGGAGTTTCCATTAGCCGCCTAAGCGATGTTAGCGCTTTTGATACTTACTTTCTTTTTCCCATAGCCCACCAAACAATGTGAGCCGGGTGGATATTTGCCAAGTTCTTAAAGTGCCACTTTCACTAAGCCCATCAAGACGTTTCAGCCTGCAGCAACAATACATTTTTTGAGTATTATTTAATAGCTACTACACGGTAGTGTACCACGTCAAAGGAGCAATGGACTTACCGCAGGTACTCCTCCTCTCCAATTTTGTTCATGAGACAGCCAAAGAAATGTCCTGCATCTTGTTGCGTATTGGGCAAGAACTGTGGAGATAACACTGCAAGAGGAACCGAAATCAATTTAAGGTATATTTTAGCGAGCCTCATACTGTTCATATTCTTTTATCCCGCTAAGTTCACACTTCCGAAGCCTTCGTCTACTCTTGTCATGTAACTGTCGCCTGCTCACTTTCCAAACACTGAGAGCGTAGGGCAATTAAAAATGTGACTTGCATGCACTGTAAAATTTGTTCGTCAAATGACGAGAATTTCTGTGATGATTCATCAATTACCCGAATATCTTGTCACTGTACGACGTTCATTCGTCACGTGACGACATATTCGTACGATGAATGAATCGTCACATATCGTCAAACTGAAACACAAAACAATTTTCCATCGGTCTGAGCAAAAATATTTTAGGTGACGACTTAATCGTCACGTCTGTGACGACTTTTCGGTTTTTCAGATTTAGCCAGAGGCTTGTCGTAAAGTGACGATAAATATTTTTACAGTGTAGGATGTCATAGCACGAAGAAAATACTATGCAGTACGGATTCCATACGTAAATAATTAAACATCCACAACAGAAGTGTCTATTCAACGGAATAACTGTGAACTTAAACTAGGACATCTACAGTAATCGTTCTAACGCACCTGGCAAATTCAGACACATCTCTTTTAGGGCAGCATCATAGTTAGTGGAACTCAAGCCCTTCAGCGTCCGGGAGAAGCATACATCCGCCGCATATTCATAGCACACGTTGTCAAGAAAATGCTGCAGGTTCTGGGAAGCCAACACAACCTGAAACGGAAATCGTTATTGGTAACGTGTAAGAATAAGATACAGACGTGCACCGATTTTCGTGCCATTTACAGGAAGGAACTGGGATCGAAATTTAGGGAAGGGGGGGGGGGGCTTAATTCCCTCAAATGGGAAAGAATTGAGACGTCCAATATGCGATCCAAATGTTTACAGTCTGTTCTTCTCAACGTGTAAAGGGCCAACAATCAAACGCCAGCTACTTCTATCGTGGGCAAAATAGGGTTCGCGCTGGGATTTGAGTCAAAATTTGAGGTTTGACAGCGCTTTTTAAAAATAAATTCTGGTTGTTTTCTGTCCATTAAGCGTTCAGCAGAATAGAATGTCAAAATTTTGATCGCAAATCGGATGTCGAAATTCCTTCCTATTCGAGTGGATCAAGCCCCGTATCCCAAGGGCCCGACGGCGCGGCGGGTCGACTAGCCCAGCCCCAGGATGGCCACTGGACGAAAACTGGGACTGAAAGCGTGCACGCAAATCGTTGCTTGGCTGTAGCTTGGTCTGCATCAGCTAAATGAAAGTCAAACGTGCTCTCAGAAGATTAATACGAAAGCGGTTGTAAAAAGCAAAAGGAGAAAACAGCGCGTTAACGAAAGCGTGTCATAACCAGATTCAGTACCAATATAGCGCGGTGCGAGAAACCGCGTCTGGGAAGAAGGCACTACCTGAAGCTCTTGCGCACAAATTTGCGCAAAGATTTTGTGCTAATATCGGTGGAATGGATATGCACGTAATCTTAATACGGATGCTTTCGGTTTGTAATACGAATGTGCTCGCATCAAAGATATCCGTAAAACAAATATTTGAAACGGATGAGAATCTAACCTAAAATTTAACCACGAGATTTTTATTTCGCTGGATCATAAATTATCTGTTGCATCAGCATGCATTACAATTATACTATTGGCTGCAAAGCCTTTGAAACGGAAACGAGTACATCCTAATCGCCTCTTTAGATAATACTGACCTGCAGCGTTGCATTCATGAAGCAGGTTTCTCCGAGATTTCTAAAGCCCTTTTTAGGGTGGAGGTAATGCAGATGTGGACGCCCAGCTGTTGCATCTGTGGAAGTCACGGAGGATTGTAATTTACAAACAATTGTTTAGTCCCAGGGTACTCCGGATCAAGTCCGACTCGATGTTAAGAAGAATTCAAGAATCAGCGTATTTAGTGAAGGCGAAACTGCTGCATAGACATCAAGGACGCCGGCAATATCCATGCAGCCACGCTGTCCACTGAAAGACCAATCGAGATGCGCGTGGTACCGATATAAACCTTTATAGCTTATGTACACATTTCTACATACCTATTTGTACAGGGTGTCCCACCCACATTCAGTGCAGTACGTTGGGCCGCCTATCCCCTAATCTGCAGGCGTACCACCGCCGCGCTGCACAGCGTTAATTGCATTAATTGCAAACGCTGCCTGGCCTCTGAGAGGGGGATCAGCTGATGGTCGGGTCAGGCAGAGACAAAAATCCTCATTCTTTGCGAGTGAACGGGGACGAGTTAGCGAACTGGCCACGCAAAGAGGATCGGGTAATGCTTTTCCCGGCAGCTCGCAGTGGCCGGATCTGTTCGGTTTGCCCCGGCCGGCTCGACGCGGATAGTCGAAGAGCACTTCTGGCAGTTTGCAGCCAGCCGCTAGAGCCTGCCGGTGCGCCGGGAAGCGGTGCGCCTGCAGATGGGGGGACAGGCCGCCCAACGCACTGCACTGTATGTGGGTGGGACACCCTGTACGTAATTATGTACAATTCAGTGCACAATTATGTACGATTTTGTACATAACTTATGATGGTTTATATCTGTACATAGTTATACACTGTTAAAATATTTTTCGTCACTTTACGAAAAATCCACTCTTTAATGTTGTTCAAGATTTTTTCGTCACACATGTCGTGATGAAAAATCGTCACAAAAAACATGTTTCTGGGAAATGATAGAAAATCATTTTTTAAAGCGTTTAGCCCAGAAGTGACGAAAATTTTGTCACCAAAATAATTCGTCACGTGACGAGAAAATCGTGAAGTGACGAAATATTTAGGTGACAAATATTCGTCATCAATAATTATTGTCACATGACGAAATATTTTTACAGTGTATACAAAATAGTACATAAGCATTTAGGGTGATTATATTGAAATATTCGCCCTTGAGGGCTCTACATTGGCCAATTGTACCTGGAGGGATAACTTCGGGAGGAACTTCGGAGCAAACGGTTAAATTTTAAAATCGATGAGCGACCCCTAAATAAGGTCAGATTTCAGATTCAGATTCTTGTTCCCTACATTCCGTAGGGGCAAATGGCACTTGTAGCAAAACCCTCCGTTAAGGCCCGAGCGCATTTATAAAACAAGTCAAAAATGGGACAGGCCACGGCGGCCTCTGCTGCGACTTTCTAATGATGAAACCGCTTATGTGATTCTTCTACTCATCTTAACATTCAAATGCATGGAGCGCATCCATACACTAGGCAGTGCACGGCATGACCGCGAGCTCATGCATTTGACAATGCGGGTAATACCTTTCTTAATGAAGAAATCAGCATCCTCTTCCAGTATTGCCGCATTTATCTCCGTAGAAGCCTCACTCGGCATTACAGTGGACACGGACCAGTTGACGAGTTCGTCTTTACGGCAATCACCTTCACCCGGTGTGGAGCAGACCGCACCTGGGGACATGTCTTAACATATAAGCGGGTCAGGCACATTTTGATCTTTGATTTACTTGTCTTGTAAACATGTGAATACTATTCACATTGCCTAAGGCAGATGAAGTTGATAGGCATTTTCTCAGCACTGAGAAAGGAATGTCCCGAGGTGCCATTCCGGCGCAGACGACGCAGAGCTGTCTAGATTCAAATTAGCAGATCTCGGTGGCAATCCTCTGAAAGGAAATGTGAACTTTGTGAACGGTTTGTTACACCGGGACTTGAAAAAATCTAGGGCCACACATCTTAGTCGTCGAAATCAAGTGTCATTTCGTGTCTCGTAGGCCCAGCATTTTCACATGAACACTCGGGAAATGGGAGGACGCATCAGCCCGGTGGTGTCGTTCCAGATTTAGCGTGTTTATTTTTTTACATCCGACCTCATCTGGAAAAACTGGCCGCAGGATCGCCGAGATCCGGTCAGGCCTGGCGATCCCGCGCGGCACTACTTTCACATCAAACTAGCCGATAATTCACGTAAAAACATGCAAGGTAAGCGTACGCCAGACCGCGTCGTGGCGTAACAGGCTTCGCTATCGCGAATCACTGTTCCGCCACTCCACGCCTGGCGCACGCCTACCTTGGCCCGCTGGCGGCTGTCCCCTGACAAGAAGGAACCTGCGGGGCCAATCAGTCAGTACGACGCCCTGCGGATGAAAACAGCATCGAGCGCCTGGAGCATTGGCAATTCCGCCTGCGGGATAGGTAACGTGGGCACGGAAGTGCAGCGAATGCCTACCCTCCAGGCGGTTTCTCCTATTTTGACAGTTTTCGTGTACAAGAGAAGGTGCGTAAAGTGCATGGAGAGGCTGAGGTGGGCGCTAACACATTAATCTTCCATGCCCACGCAAGAAAGGCGAAGTGCCACCAATTGAAATAGTTGATTTCACTGCATGTTCAAATCGATGACAATCCGTACGATAAGTTTGGAGTGGTTTCTAGTATCGTGCCCCGCGTTGAACCAGAGGCTGCCAGACACCCTATGCGACGAGATAAAACCGGCCACCATGGTCCGCGGGGCAGAGCGGGAGCAGGCAGGGCCCGGACAGGTAGCTGGTATTAGCGCGTCGCACATGACAGCCAGTCCTTCGAGGTCCGTGAGCACCGGGTAAGCGTTGTCCGATTACGTTTAAATTTGGTATGGGTGCATTCTAGACCAAGTGGCATCAAATAAACCCAGTGTGAACAAAATTATTTTTTTTTGAAACGCCCTACTGATTGGTCCCGCAGGGCCCTACTCGTCAGGTGTAAGCCGCCGGCGCAGGCAGGCCAAGACAAGTATATGCCAAGCGTGGAGTGGCGGAACACTGATTCGCGATGAGCGAAGCCTGTTACGCCACGACGCGGTCTAGCGTACGCCTGCCTTGTTGTATGAGAAGACAAGACCATTTCCATCCCAATAGATAAATGATTGTACTACATACGGCGTAAGTGCCCCACATATGAGAGCATACCTTTAGTATAAGTAATGTTGTCCTTCCAATATTTCACCCTTCCAACGAGCTTCTTCATTTCGGAAACCGATAGGTCTTCTTTCACGATCTCGCAGACAATTTCACGACACGCTGCAAATGACACATAGGAAATCAACAAGCTGGCCCATCCCACCGTCAAATCTCGGTGCCTGTCAACGGCGTTTGTGAGGGCCTCCGTTATCGAATGCACCAGCATTGTCCAAGTAAATGTTTGTTAACAATGACGGTGTGGACCGTGCAGCTTCACTGTAAAAACAATTCATGACCAGATAAACACCGCTGTCATGTCATACGGACGCACTTAAAATATGTTGGTGAATGAACAATATAATGATAAAACTCACACTTGCATGAAGTTCAAGGCCAGCAAACTCCACTGGAATCCCATAAGAGGAAAGAAGACCACTGCTGTAGGCGGCCTCTGCGGGCCGATTTTGAGTCGTCTGAGTAAAATCATTTAAGAAGAGCAGGTCGTTACCATGACCTCCGATTTTGATGAAAATTTGGTGGCTCATTGCCCCTTAGGGTAGGAGCTCAGAAACCAAAAATTACATCTCGAAAAAAAATTCATGCCTGACCTATGGCCATTCTATGTTTCCGATACCTCTATATGTAGTCATTATGAGTATTTCTTATAACTCGGGCAATTTTCATGGGATTTCGGGGCGGTTTGAAATTTCTGGACCAGAAATGAACGAGGAGCTCGATTCTGACATACTGTTTTATACATCGGAGGGTACCCAAATAGCGCTGTGCAGAGGTTTGGCGTTGCCGTCCTGGCGTCCGCACCGTTCATCGCAGAGAACGCATAGAAACATGTCGGGACAGATGAAGGTTGTCGATACGCCGTGTCGGGACCCGAATATTTTTCCGTTGCCTCAGTAATGAGCAATCGTAACGCAAAGTCTCCGTAGTTTTATAGTATAACAGAGCGGTATCTAATTTTTTTTTAACGTTCCGATACTAAATTTGAACCTTTATCTACTCCTTCACGAAGATTGAAGTCGACACCTCGAACGGTTTGGCCGTGGCGATCGTTAGAAGACGACTAAAAATCGGCCCGCCGAGGCCTCCCAGAGCATTGGTCCTCTTTTCTCTTAACTCCACAAACCAGCGTTTTTCCTAGGCCTCATGCAAGTGTGAGTTTCACAGGTATATTGTCCATATACCATCATATTTCAAGTGTGTCCGCATAACATTTTACAGCGGTGTTTATTTTGTCATGAATTATTTTTACAGTGAAGTTGTACGGTCCGCACCGTTTTTCTTGGGCAACGTCAGACAATATGAACCGTAGGGTTGAGACCAGGGAACAAATTTTCAGTACTGATCGTAGGCATTCACCTTTTAAACTATTAACAGTGGAAGATTAATTTGTTACAAGCGAGGCCCGTTCCGATATACCGCAGTTGGCGTGGGACACCCCTGCCCCTCGTATAAAGCAATAGGCCCTATTTCCGATAGGGTGTTTCACTACAATCCTACCGGAACCTACAAAGCAGATGCTGACTTCCAAATCTGTATCCGGTATGAAAAACCGAGCCGGCTGCAGACAAACATTGACAGGAAACGTGCGCCATGCTCGATTTCCATGGCAGCATCTCTGTTGTAAACAAAGACCGTCTGAGAGATTCTGTGGATCGCCCGAATACTAAGTGCTAGGACGCACATTCATGTCTGGACATAGAACATTTTATGTCTCGCGACTCTTTCCCTTCGTATTTTGATGGCAATCGCATTACGAAAACTTAGTGCGGGCATCCAACATGGCTGACTTACTCCGGAGCATCGGAGTTCCGCGGCCTCGATTTCGCCCTGCCCTCAGTACTAGCGCATCTGCGACAGTCGATTCAGAAAACCGCGCAAGTGCTGGAGGCCTCGGAGTAACCGCGCATCTCCCGTGGGCTGTGCTGTACCCGCGCAACTTTCGTGGGCGGCCCAGAAACCGCGTAAGGACCCTTTTTTCAACTTTTTGAGATATTTATATTTTCGGAATCGTCATGGAACCCTGATTCCGAAAATATATAGATCACAAAAAGTTGAAAAAAGGGTCCTTACGCGGGTACTGCCCTGCCCACGAAAGTTGCGCGGGTACAGCACAGCCCACGGGAGATGCGCGGTTACTCCGAGGCCTCCAGCACTTGCGCGGTTTTCTGAATCGACTGTCGCAGATGCGCTAGTACTGTTAGGGCAGGGCGATTTCTGTATCGGATACAGTTCTCGGCGTCATAAAGTTCTTCTTTGAGTACGGTTGGGATACAGTAAAATGCCCTAATGCAGAAGACCGTTTAAAAAAAATGTGTCTAAATTTTTAAACTCACCTTCGTTTACTCCTACAGATCTTTCGTAATTCTTAAAACCCTGCTGATTGTGAAACTTCTGCCTAAACACTGCAGTCACATTTTCAAAGCTCACAGGATCGGCAACGGCGCGAGCTTTTCTTCCAACTCCGTGGGACACCTCTGTGACACAAAAGTTAAAAACATCTTAGCAAGTATTAACGAGAGGCAGATAGGCCTGCCAGGAGCACGAGTGGTATCTCCGTCAACGTGAAGAAATTTCGACAATAGGGTCTCGCATAGCGTTATTACGGGGAAGAATTGAACATTCGGTCGACTTTCTTTTGGCTTAAAACATCTCATTTCAAAAAGTCAGTCGTGCACCGATTCTCATCTACGTTTTGTGTCCCAAATGTCCAGCAGTCATCCCCACCACCTCGGCAGAATACGTGGGAATGTGGAGGACGAATTTTTCACCTATCCAGACCATTGGTCAACGGCATGACATCGCTTGGCCACCCCTCTACACCAACAATCGGCATAATACAAGAGATGATTTCGTTGTGACTGCTGACGTCACTGAATCCGGTGATAAGATGAAAGGAAGAACAAGCGCAGACCAACTGAGCATGCGCATGCGCAGTGCGCCGGCGCTTGTTCTTCCTGTCACCTTCTCACCGGATTTAGTGACGTCAGCAGCCACAACGAAATCGTCTATTTAAGGCAACTCACCACCTTTCAAAACATCAGCATACGACGGATTGGACATGATGACCGCGACTTCAACGAATGCGGCAACAACAGCAAATACCCTGGGAACTGCAACCACTGCACCACGAAGCAAATCTGCAACAACGGATATCCAACAGTGCGTACAACTGCTACCTGAAGTAGGCTTTTCCGACAAGGCTTGAGAACGGAGACAGAAGAACAAAAATGCTTCCACCCTGCTTAAAGTTGACACGGTCGTCCTGAAAGGCTCCTCAGTAGTCTGTGTACAGCATACGGAACGGTTAACTGTCGGTTGCGGGAGGAAACTATAAGAAACGCCCATATGGTACGGTACTGTACGGAAAACGACGGATTAACTGGACCCCTTACCGTCCAGAATATGTGGTTACCCAGTTATGTGTTTCTGTGCCGTACCTCTTACCGCACCATCCCTGCGTATTTTGAAACAGGTCGGATCGCACGGCGATCCGCCGCGGCGGACATACTTATAGACCCTGGAAGTATCCTAATTCTTCTACTTACGCTCTCGTGCCATTGAAATGCCTGTAGGATACGTCTAAGACCCCGTTCGAAACTGAAAAGGCCTACCCCCTTCCCCCCCCCCTCTCCTGTGCCTAGGGTCATTACGGGGAAGAACCGAACACTTCGTCGACTATCTTTGCCGCTAGTTTTGGCGAAATCCTATTTTTACTGAAGTTTTTCAATGAATTTAAATCAAACATTCCTACAATGCCTCTCTAAAATCTGCCTCATTGATTCAGAATTGATGCGCCACAGTCAAATATTCGAATGTAAACGAAAGAGGGCAATGCGTGGAAGAAGTAAACACATTTAGGTCTGGCGGGGAAGAACAGAACAGTATACAGAAGTTTTCGTGTGTGAGATCGCCGTGAACGCCGATGTTAGATTCTGATAGCCTGAAAACAATGTGAGGCGGTAACCAAAATCGCCTCGAAAATTTTATCTAGCTTTCAAGAAAATCACGCGGGTGTACTTGTGTCCGATTCTTCCCCGCACCCGCTCTCTGCGGGGCAAAAACGAACAATTGTGCGGGGATAAAACGAACACTAGCCTTTTACGTTTTTAAAAACATTTATACGGCCATAACTTGTGGCTGGCAATTCGGAAGCGGCAATGCAGAACTTATTTTACAAAGCGTAGCGTACATAGTGGCTTATAATACTTCGATAACGCCCTCCAAAAAGTGTTCGATTCTTCCCCAATTCGCGGGTGTTCGGTTTTCCCCGTAATGACCCTAACTTCTTCAGCACAATTCATTTCCAACGAGACTCGAGAACGGACAAGAAAGTAGTCCTGATCCTTTCCTTCCGTTCTTCAGTCTGCCCGGAAATGCCTATAGGCTTTTTCAGCGCAGCCGGTCACGGCACCGGATCCGAACGAAGGTTTAAGATAATCTACCACGCATGTACTATTGGTGCGAAAACTTTCCGACCTCTACACTGTTGGTGAACACTACGGCGCCACTCACCGCTGCGAAGCCTTCGTGACTGCTGCAACTCGAAGCTTCGCGAACTCAGAGACCGAGGTCTGCGTACGTACTGTGTCGACTAGCCGCGGCGAGAGCACTGTTGGTAAACACTACGGCACCACTCACCCGCTGCGGAGACTTCGCGACTGCTGCTGCTGCGACTCCAAGCTTCGCCAACTCAGGGACCGAGGTCTACGTACGTACTGTGTCGACTAGCCGCGGCGAGAGCACTGTTGCTAAACACTACGGCACCACTCACCCGCTGCGGAGACTTCGCGACTGCTGCTGCTGCGACTCCAAGCTTCGCGAACTCAGGGACCGAGGTCTACGTACGTACTATGTCGACTAGCCGCGGCGAGAGCACTGTTGGTAAACACTACGGCACCACTCACCCGCTGCGGAGACTTCGCGACTGCTGCTGCTGCGACTCCAAGCTTCGCGAACTCAGGGACCGAGGTCTACGTACGTACTGTGTCGACTAGCCGCGGCGAGAGCACTGTTGGTAAACACTACGGCACCACTCACCCGCTGCGGAGACTTCGCGAGACTTCGCGACTGCTGCTGCTGCGACTCCAAGCTTCGCGAACTCAGGGACCGAGGTCTACGTACGTACTATGTCGACTAGCCGCGGCGAGAGCACTGTTGGTAAACACTACGGCACCACTCACCCGCTGCGGAGACTTCGCGACTGCTGCTGCTGCGACTCCAAGCTTCGCCAACTCAGGGACCGAGGTCTACGTACGTACTGTGTCGACTAGCCGCGGCGAGAGCACTGTTGGTAAACACTACGGCACCACTCACCCGCTGCGGAGACTTCGCGACTGCTGCTGCTGCGACTCCAAGCTTCGCGAACTCAGGGACCGAGGTCTACGTACGTACTGTGTCGACTAGCCGCGGCGAGAGCACTGTTGGTAAACACTACGGCACCACTCACCCGCTGCGGAGACTTCGCGACTGCTGCTGCTGCGACTCCAAGCTTCGCGAACTCAGGGACCGAGGTCTACGTACGTACTGTGTCGACTAGCCGCGGCGAGAGCACTGTTGTTGGTAAACACTACGGCACCACTCACCCGCTGCGGAGACTTCGCGACTGCTGCTGCTGCGACTCCAAGCTTCGCGAACTCAGGGACCGAGGTCTACGTACGTACTGTGTCGACTAGCCGCGGCGAGAGCACTGTTGGTAAACACTACGGCACCACTCACCCGCTGCGGAGACTTCGCGACTGCTGCTGCTGCGACTCCAAGCTTCGCGAACTCAGGGACCGAGGTCTACGTACGTACTGTGTCGACTAGCCGCGGCGAGAGCACTGTTGGTAAACACTACGGCACCACTCACCCGCTGCGGAGACTTCGCGACTGCTGCTGCTGCGACTCCAAGCTTCGCGAACTCAGGGACCGAGGTCTACGTACGTACTGTGTCGACTAGCCGCGGCGAGAGCACTGTTGGTAAACACTACGGCACCGTTCACCCGCTGCGGAGACTTCGCGACTGCTGCTGCTGCGACTCCAAGCTTCGCGAACTCAGGGACCGAGGTCTACGTACGTACTGTGTCGACTAGCCGCGGCGAGAGCACTGTTGGTAAACACTACGGCACCGTTCACCCGCTGCGGAGACTTCGCGACTGCTGCTGCTGCGACTCCAAGCTTCGCGAACTCGCCAAGTCGCAGCAGCAGCAGTCACGAAGTCTCCGCAGCGGTGAGTGGCGCCGTAGTGTTTACCAACAGTGTAGTGGTCGGAAAGTTTTCGCACCAATAGTACATGCGTGGTAGATTATCTTAGACTTTCGTTCGGATCCGGTGCCGTGACCGGCTGCGCTGAATAAGCCTATAGGCATTTCCGGGCAGACTGAAGAACGGAAGGAAAGGATCAGGACTACTTTCTTGTCCATTCTCGAGTCTCGTTGGAAATGAATTTTGCTGAAGAAGTTAGGCACAGGAGAGGGGGGGGGGGTAGGTCTTTTCAGTTTCGAGCGGGGCCGTAGACGTATCCTACAGGCATTTCAATTGCACGAGAGCGTAAGTAGAAGAATAAGGATACTTCCAGGGTCTATAAGTATGTCCGCCGCGGCGGATCGCCGTGCGATCCGACCTGTTTCAAAATACGCAGGGATGGTACGGTAAGAGGTACGGCACTGAAACACATAACTGGGTAACCACATATTCTGGACGGTAAGGGGTCCAGTTAATCCGTCGTTTTCCGTACAGTACCGTACCATATGGGCGTTGCTTATAGTTTCCTCCCGCAACCGACAGTTAACCGTTCCGTATGCTGAACACAGACTACTGAGGAGCCTTTCAGGACGACCGTGTCAATTTTTAGCAGGGTGGAAGCATTTTTGTTCTTCTGTCTCCGTTCTCAAGCCTTGTCGGAAAAGCCTATTTCAGGTACTTGCAGTCGATGACCCGCGCTCGAGCGCCCCGCACGAGTCGTAGCTCGATGAACCGCTCTCGAGCTCAACGCGGCGCATTTCGGCTCATCGTCCGTGGCGCTCGAGCGCGGGCCATCGACTGCAAGGCTTATGACTTTTCATGGTCCGACTCAGGTCGATACCCCGCGCTCGAGCGCCCCGCACGTGTCATAGCTTTAACCTCGTTCAAAATCGGCAAACTTTGTTTTGTTGTCCTTGTTTCATGACCGGATACTTGCAAACCAAGTTTGGAGGCGGCAGATAAAAATTTGTAGATTTTTGTTGCACACCACCTTTCCGAAAAAATTGCCGTTTTTGCGGCTTTGGGTTATCCTGGGAATACGGAACCTATGCACAAAAAATGTATCGAAATGGACATGCTCGTATCTTTTAAGCCTGCTCTGTCGAATGGCGTCGCGCGAAAACAAAACCGCCAAAACGACATTTTCTTTAGTAAGGTGGTGTGCAACAATGACTATTCCACGCTAACCAAGCAACTCTATTTTTAGGTCATTTTGGTTTTTATCTCCTACACCTTCAAGAGCATCGTGATGGACACAACAGTGCAAATACTGCTGCGAAGCCACCTCCTGCCGGACTCCATGCGGTCCTCGATCTCCAAGGCGGTTGAGGAGGCGCAGTTGGTTCCGGGGATCCACGCTCTAGAGGCTGCGGTGGTTCAAGGTCAGTTTCTCGTACGAAGTGTAAAATGTGTAACTGCCCGATATATTGTATATAGGTGTATTGCGATTCAAAAGAATGATTGGACCGATAGCATTCAAGGGATTTAAATTTGGTCGTTTGAAGCGGGTTGTAGTTGTTTTAAACGACTTTTATGCAAAAGTAAATTAATAAAGATAACCTCGCAAAATTACGACATTTTCCATAGTATGATATTTAGTTGCCAGGCGCATGTGTGAAGCTACATTGACACCTACATTTGGGGTAAGACTATAATAAAACATATCGCGTTTTCCACTACGATTCAGGCCAATTTCCCTCTTTGCTATGAAAGTGACTTGCAAATTCCTTAATTTAAAAAAAAAATTAAGTAATCTTCGTCTTCTATGGCGACTCGGCTCCGCTCTCCGCGAGCTTCGCTTGGCCCTTGCGGCTTGGCAGCTCGGCTTTTATCATGATCGGCCCGGTCTGGCCTCGCTCTGCCCGCTGCCCCGAGCGCTGCCCGCGCGTCACAGCTCGGCAGCGCCCAGCCGAGACACGCGGAGAGCCGAGCCGCTCAG
>JAPTSV010000825.1:0-19190 GCA_026979955.1 Megalurothrips usitatus | reverse complement strand
CTCTGGCCGAGCACTGACCGTGTCACAACGTGTGTGGTTCGCCTCCGTGTACGCCCTGTACCAACTGTGGCATGTCGCGCAAGTCCTCCCTTTCCCCGTGAAGACCGTCGACGGAGTCGAAAGGGACGTCGCCGGGGAAGTTCGTGTGGAGGAAATGACTGTTCCGGGCGCCCATCGAGACGATCACCCGAGGCAAGCACCAGGGAGGCGTAGGGCTGGCCGATGTCAGAGGCGTGCACAATAGGGGCAGTCACAGGAAGGTCGATGTTGAAATTTCGCATCGCTTTCAGTGTAAATGTTCATTTTTGGGTGTTTTGGCAAAATGTCGAAATTGTTTAAAAATGAACATCTACACTAGAAGCGATGCACAAAGTCTGAATAGCGCCAGTTGAACAGATTTACATTGCGATGAATACAAGCCATTCGGAAATGAGATACGACCGAAAATAGGGAAATGGTGGAGGATTCACGGTTTTAGTTGTACGAACGGAGTTGCTATGTTTTACCTGGGAGGCGAGGTAGCCCCCGTCGGCAGCACTGAGTGAACCCATGTGACCTGGCGGCCTCGGTCGCTCCCCAGACACATCTCCAACAAGGCCCTACCACAACTGAGCCGAAAAAGTACCGTCTTCCCAGTTTATCGACAGGACAGGCGAAAAAGTGGTGCTTTGCGGGTTGCCTAGGTTAACCACAAGTGGCTCTTGCGGAGCCCCTAGAAGTGGTCCGAAAATTCTGAAAAAAGAAAGTTTTGGTCGTTTCGTAGGGCGGGCCAACTTTTCTGATACGTCGAACTTGAAATTTCAACATCGACCTCCCTATGACCACCCCTACAGAGAGTACCGAGTCCTTACCCATGGAAGGAGCCACAACATCCTGCAAAGAGGAGAATGGAAAGATTTTTACTCTGTAAACTCAAATGTCTGACAGATGCTAGCGAGCGTCTGACACGTAAGAAGTCTGAAGGCATCTTGTTGTAAGCGTCAGAAGTAACATTGAAACCCGTTGAAATGTCTTTATAGCTACGAAGAAATACAAATACGGACGAAATGCGGAGCAAAAGTTAACTTACATTGATCCACTCGTGTAGATGCCCTTTGCCCATTTTACCGGATTTGGAGGCAGCCACTTTGACGTTGTCTGGTTTGTACATGGTTTCTTGAACCTGTGGTCCAAACAATCCTGTTCAATCCAAAACATATGTCAGGTTATGAGGCAGTATGCATAACTTCATTATTTAATTAATTTAATTTACAATTCCTACCGTCTTTTTACTGTAAAATTAGGTGTAGGGGCTCCGCTAATTTCCCAGAGGCACTCATTGCTGGTAAAATAGTGTAACTATGGGTAAGTGCGTTTTTGCTCTGTGCTACAATCAAAATCTTCCGCACGCCTTGTAGGTCCAGTGTACGCCCTGCGTGGATCTCATTAGAAAAGCCAGCATGGTCTGCATTGAAAATATATTCCTTTCCATACTCGTCTGTTAAAGGTTGAGTTTCTAAAACAAAATCAAATGCTCGTTCCTCTGTGTTTTCTTTGTTCAACAAGTCCTTTTTAGATACAAATTTTGTAATTTTTCGGGAAACTATTCTGTGTTTAGGTTTAAAGCGACTAACCCACGAATGTGATGTTTTAAAATTCGCACATTGCAGCTCCCTGGCTTTTTCTAGTGCCCATCGCCTGAGGTCTATGTCATGCACTTGTCTGTGGTTCTTTTGGCCTCCATGAACTTATCATATGCGTGCTGGCTAACTTTCCGAAGTTTTGAAACATAAGGACCCACTGTTATCTGTTTCTCCCAACGGTACAGTGAAGATGGCTAGGGTTGGAGAAAAGAACAATTAAAACAGCACTGAAAAATTTAATAAACGATTCCAGTGCGACCGCTGACGTCACTGAAACCGGTAGGAAATTGACATGAAGCACAAGCATGTTTCTTTTGTCGGCTGCGCATGCGCAGTGGGTCTGCGCTTGTTCTTCCTCCCATCGCCATACTGCATTCAGTGACGTCAGCAGTCACAACGGAGTCGTCTATTGGTTCAGGTCATAATAAAGTTCAAAGTATGCAGTTCGCGTCCACAACAATGAAGATAAAAGCTAAACTTCTGACACCACGAGGTGACTCCACAACAAAATCTTAAATGGTAAGGGATTCTAATCAAAAGTAAACCAACTCCGATTTAGGCGATATTAAAAATCAAAAGGACTATGGCAAATAAAAATTTTGTGAAGTATTTAACGCGCCCCTTCGATGAGTCCCTTATAACGTACGTTTTTACTTTGACCCAACTTTACAGGTTTCTTATTGGTCCTACGTTTTATTCTATTTACGCTTAAAATTGTTGTTGATGCAGGAATTTGTTTTCACAAGTTTTGTTTCACAAGCTTGAATTTACTTTTCACACATGAAAAGTTCCGCCTGACTTTCTTGCGAGCAGCGCTTTTTGAATTTTCCTTCCCCTGCGTATTATGAACCTCCAAAATTTTACAGCATTCTCTTTATACCGGTCAGGTCTCAACGTCATTTTCGAAATCAGTGTCAGCACATATATCGTCAATGGCTACAGCGCTGTCAATTCCTAGCCCTTCACAAACTAGGTCATTGACCTTTTCCACGTGAGTGAACCCGTGGTCCAGAGTCTGTTGTATGAACTCTAAAAATGAAATGTCATGCCGTAAAAAGCCATTTTGAACAAAAGTATGCATTTCCAGAGAGGCTCGACAACGGAGGTATAAACATACTAACGGAGGAAACACGTGCAGGTGTTCCACGGCGTCGCGCAACTTTACCGTACAATTTCTCACACTAGCCGTTGCCACCCCGTAAGTATTCCTGTTCTACCATTTCGTTATTGAGTCTCGTTGGATATGCCTATACCAAACACTTCTTAAGCTTTTGGCTTTAATTGCAGTCAAAAAATTATCTGTGTGATCTCGCAATAAAATTTCATTTTGGTTTTCCACTCACGCTTATTCCGGAATTAGAACGGTACGCATTGGGCAGAACGAAACATCTAGGTTGCGACCGCACATTGTTTTTCTAAACAAACACGACGTAGCGCCTTTTCAAACGTTTAAGTGTTCGGTAGTAACAGAAATGCGGAATGCGTTGCGAGTTATTAGCAGTGAAATCGGAACACTTTGCCAAAGGTGTTGCTACAATAACGACGAACTCTGAGAAATCGTAAAATTTGCCAATGCTTTGAAACGCAACGAGAAAGAGCTCTTTTTGTTATTCTTGCTAGAGAATCAGCAAACAAAATTGCGCGGGTATCGGGCCTGACGAGATAGCCTGGCCATTGTTTGAACCGCGTGTTTCTTTCGTGCTACAAGATAGTTGTCGCGCTGAAAAAGAGATTCCGCTGCAAATAAAGCGAGTTAGTGCCAGCGACATTTCAACTGTAACATTTGTCTTGGCGGGTACCTTTTAAAGTAAGAGCAAAGTCCTCTTCTTGGCTAGTAAGTGGTTATGGAAGATAATGAGCAAATTCCTGTGCCAGGATTTCTAGCACATTGAGTGGATTCATCGTGAACCCATAATAAACAATGAAATAGTGTGTTCAGCGATACCATGTACAAACGTTTTCGTCAGTTCAAGTTATGAAATTACCATTTATTATTCCAACTTGTGCGAGGAGCAACAGTTAGATTCGACCCTATCAGCTTTTAAAAAAGCTATTTTGTACATGAAAAAGGCCCCTGGAGTTAAACGACAGTGACCACTGTTTAGGGAGCAAAAATCAAGCAGTAGTTGGAAACTTTCACCAATACCCCGCCTTAAGGCTCGTAAAACAAATTTCACCATGGCTCAATAAAACTAAATATTTTGAAATAGAAAAGTTAGGGGACGATGACTCGTATAGTCGTGTCTATAAAACAATATAGACCACTGCGATCCGTTGTCATAGGATATAGATACGGTGACAGAAAGTTCTTATCTGAAACAAAATGTAGACGTTTGCAGAACTTGCAAGACATCTTTAATCGTCTTTAAGGATGTGATATTTTCGACGCAAAGACTGCATACAGCTGGTATTATCTGGAACATAACAATTAGATTAGTCGTAGTTATGAACAGCAAGCTAAAATTTACGTGAATTGTACTTCCCGTTTAATGCAGCGAATCTATACGGAAGAACGTTCGTAGCCCCCTCCCCCTCCCCCACATTCCTACATTACTAAACAGAAAGTATCCGAGTAACCGAGCACTTCGTGGACCGTTGCTGTAAATAGTTGATTTCGGTGATACACCAGGGCTAGGGTGGTTCAAAAAAAATAATTTTTCGAGAGTACAAGATATGTAGGTCCGCCTAGGTCCCAAACGGCCCCACCCCAAATCTGAGCGCGTTTGGACTGCGTTTACCCGCTGCGCAAGGGCAAAAACGATTACGGCGCTCGGCGGGCTGCCTACCTCCGCCCAGCACGTTTGCCGCCCCCGTGACGGCGGTAGTGGGCGCAGCGCGTCGCCACTTGGTGGGTGTGTTCCCCGGGGTCCAGAGCACCGCCCTGGAGTGCCCTGACAACCGCCGGTACCGGGCAAGATACCGAAAATACGCATAATCCGATTTTAAAGGGGGAGGGGGAATGCGGGGGGAGGGGGGTGCTGCCGGACGCTTCTTTTATGCTGCCTACATACTTGGACCCATGGACTATCACGTCAGACCCTCTAAACACTAAGCGGACCTGGACCCTGGCCGCCAGGGCCGGAACAAGGGCGGCGGCGGCGGCGCTCGCTCCGTACTCCGCTTTGAAAGGCGCGCGCTCGGCGCGGCTCGGCGCGGCTCGCTGCGGCCCGGCTCCTTAGTTCCGCCGGGCCGGAGGCGCGCGCGCTGCGCCGATTTGGGCGTGCTATGCAAAACCCGGCGGAAGCATGGTCGATTTTGTATGTACTTGTTCCGCGACGGTGTATTCTGCCGGCAGGAACAAGTACAAACAAAATCGACATTGCCTGTACCGCAAAGTTCTATAGGGTGTGCAGTGTTAACTTAAGGGGCTTGCAGTGAACTTTGTTTCAAAGGTGATAGGAATTGGAATTCCTACAAAGTAACGTACACAGTTCGAGTTTTGAACTTGGGAACCTTGCTCTAGTAATGATTCAAAAAGAATGCATTTCTGAGGACTAGTTCAGGTGTACATTTTGCTTTCATTCATCCTACTTCATCAGAGTGCATATCAGGAGCTCGTTGTCTGACGTCAAGGTTAATTCTCAAATTGCATTTCTTCGGTTTGGCATCCACTGAAGTCTATATAAGTACTACTAGTCTTGATGTTTTCCTGTGTACATGTACAGTGAGCAGTGTCAGGTGGTCACTATGGTGGATCTCATGATGTGGCCATTACTCCGCCTTGTATGTGTAAAAAAAAACAATTAGGGCGTAGACTCCTTTTTTAAAAAAAATGCAAACCTTTAACTGCCTTACTGCTTTCCACAGTGTGGTTTATGATATACGATGGGTATTGCAATACTTGATAGGCTTGATGTGATTGTTTGGTGACAGATGTGTATCATGCAAGTTGTTACATGAAAAGTCTAATTAACAATTTTATTGTTGTTGGCTGAGCGATAGCGAAGCCCTGGACCGACTAGCTTAAAAATGTTTTGTCTGTCTGTCTGTGTGTCTGTCTGTCCGCGCGATTTCTCGAGAACGGTTAGTCGTAGAAGGCTGAAACTTGGACCACATCTTCCTACTAGCATACCGGAGTTAACCTCACATTTGGGTTACCGTAGCTCTAGTAGTTTCTTAGATACTTTTTACAAATGATATTAACTTTTTAAAAAATTGATTTAAAAGATGGACTACGGAGGCGCGGCCCTCTACTTTCCCATATCACGGCCAAACGGTGGTCCCTATCAAAATTTGCTATGCAACCGACCCTCTGTAAAATGGGAAAAGGAATACAGGCACGTGGATAGTAACCCCCTCCGCGCTCCCCCGTGCTCGAGATCCAAGATGGCGTCCATTTGAAGCAAACTTTTGGGAATATCTGGAGAACCGAGCCACCTAGAGAGGTGCGGTTTGCAGCGCTGGTCATCGTAGCGGTTTGGCCATCATTGCGATCGTATAGCGATGACACCGGGCTCGAGACCTCGCACCCATCTTTTAGACGGTACGGCGTAGGGTCGTGCGGTTTTCGACATTGGCATTTCCTGGCCGCGGCAAAGAAGCGCCTGAACCGCTGAGTGGTCCTCGGGGGCCAGGATTTTCAATGTTAAAAGCATGTTAACGATTTTATGAACGTAAATATAAGAAAGTATTCGGTTTGAACCGGGGTCTATCTGTCCGGCGATTCGACGCTTTTCACAGCGCGGCTACACCGACATTGTAGGAAAAGGCCGTCCGTACGACTGTCACAAGCTGCGGCGCCGGCCTGCGGGCCACGGGACGCCGAACTGGGAAGCCAAAGCAACAATAACAGAATATTAAAACTTATTGAAACGATATTTAAACGCGATACAACTAACCTTGGTAATGCATTTAGGCAAATCATAAATTTGTTACTTTTTAGGAGTCATGAACCTCCTGATATTTTAACCGACGACACCACATTTGGTTTTCACAAGACAATAACGGCCGCATGGCCGCGGCGCGCGGGACTCGCGGGGCCTGCTAACTTGCCAACAATGGTTTCAGAACGGAACGCAGAGAGGAGAAACTGATGTTTTTTTTATTATGATTTGAATACTTGTACCTGATGTTATTATAAGATGGCATATGAGATAAATGTATTTTTGATAGTTTTTGGTTCTAAATATATTTTTGATAGTTCTTGTTTCATACAGATACAGTGATGGTAATGTGGATACGGAGAAGTAAAAATGTGCAGAGGGGAGGGATGTTAAAGCTAGAGAGGCTTGAGAGTGGGAACTCCTTTTGATGTAAACCTTGAATTTTTCGATCTGAGCAAATAGGATTTGAGAGTTCGTAATTTATTTGATGAAGTATATTATTTCAAAACTTATGCAATAGATATTAACGGTGAATGAAAAAAAAATTGAAACCTAGGGATACTTAGAATGGGAAGCGAACTCATAGCCTATGAGCGGCAACAATGGTTGGGAGGAGGAGAAAAGAAGCGTGGAAGTCGCTGCAAAGGGCTCCTCGCTCCGCTCGGACCCAAAAAAGGGCACCCCACTCGGACGATTTCTCTCCAGACTACGCACCCCGTGCTCGAGAGCCAACTTTTATCTTTCGAACGGTATGAGATACTGACTTGCGGGTTTCGACGTTGGACTTTGCGGGCTGCGGCAATGGGAAACAACATCACGCCAACCGCCTTCGATGCCATGCGCCCCGTCCTCAAGAGCCACATTGCAAAAACATTGTAACTCGAGCACCAAGTAAGCGATGCGTTTTAGGGAGATGAGCTTTGCGTTTCTGAGGGCAAGGAGGGGAGGGGGGGCTGTGAACGATTACAGCCACTGGTCTCGAGACAAGGGACCCCGTCCTCGAGAGTCGTCGGGCAGCGGATCAGTGACTCGAGTGGGTTACGTTCGGTTAGGTTAGTAGTGACCAGGGTAGGTTAGGCTCAGTTAGGTAAGGGTAGTTTAGGCAAGGTTAACGGGCGTTAGTGACAAAAAGGCAATGTAATATACGTCCGGCTGCCACATGAGCGTAGCTTCGACCGGCCGGAAACAGCGACGCCCGCGGGGCGTCCTACTGACTGGCCCAGGGTCTTCCTTGGCACAAGACAGCCGCCTGCAGGCCAAGGTAGGCGTGCACCAGGCGTGGAGTGGTGGAACAGTGATTCGCGCTGAGCGAAGCCTGTTACGCCACGACGCGGTCTGGAGTACGCCTACCTTGTTTAAAAGGAAGAGCAGCCTAGGGTAGCAAATTTTTTCTTGTGTGTGGTATGAGTGTAAACAGAATTATCAAAGACATCATACGTGGCCCACCAAATCTCTTTTTGGGCTTCTCTGGATCGGGGTGACTACCTTAATCTCACTGTTTTAGAAAATATTGAAAAGGAAAAGGAGTTCTCATTTTATCTTACTAATTTCAATTTTTCCTGCGACTTGCGTACCTTTTTAACTGTTGTGCTCTGAATGCCTGGTTCTCAAAAACCATGTAGGCAAGCTAACAGTGTAAAAAAAGGAACTAAGCTCCTTTTACTTCTCTATGTTGAGAGGTTGTGAAGTTGCAGGGTGATTAAGGTAGTCAGTCTGACCGCAAGCAGTCTGCAATGGGTTTTGTAGGGTCATCTTTTGTTATTGTAATTCTTTCTGTGGAAACTGGTGTGATTGACAATATTTTTATGAGGCTGTCCTCTTGGTGTTAAGACTACAAGAAGAATTGGAAATCATATCATGAATGTAATATTAGAGGCTCCCCCATCTCATTTTACTCTCACATATTACCTGTATTTTAGGGTTGTCCAATTCCTCCTCCTCCCCCTCCTCCCAAGAAACATCATAAATGAATTCAGTTAGTGTACTTGTGAATTGTTTTGAAATCTCTGAAGTAGTGTCATCTACAAATGAAGCTAGTAATGGCGTAGGTTTTCTTTCAAAACCTGCCAGCAGAAATCGAGGCGTAACTCTTAGTTTTGATTGAAGCGATTGTGATTTGGTTTTGAACCAAAGTTAGACATAGTTTTCTTTCAAATGCAGAACCGCAAGGGACTTTCTATGCCCCACATGTGCCATCTTTTTTTTAGGGCAAGTGAAGTGTAAGTATTTGAACTGGTCTTCCCAGTCAAGTCTTTTCCAACAGGTCCACCATGGTAGAGGTGAGAGGTGATGGAGAGCCAGGGAAAAGACCAAAGAAAGCCTCTTACAAAGCCTCCTATGCCAAAAGAAGGTGTGTGATACCTGCTCTAGAATGTGGCAATGACTCGTCCAAGGATTTAAGTTTCAAGCTCTTTCATTCCCATGACGAACCAAGGTATGTCCATTCACTGCATTTGCTGACCTTTGTGATCCATTAACTGCCGTTTATTCTAACTTAAGCTGAATGAGATCGGATTGCTTACTCTGCTGATGTATGAACCATGCCCTCATTATCTAATGGAGATTTAAGTTGGTGATAAGATTAATGAGTAGGACCCTAAAAGTTATGAGGTAGCCACTATATATTTCTTTTCATTTATGACCACATTCAACATCTTATTTCAAGTTGTATGTTGTGAACTATGAACGTTGCTTCACATTCAGAATTCTTGTGCTTTCTGCATGTAACTGTTTAAATTGTAGGGAAGTTCCGCTAGACCTGGTATATTATTTATACCTTGTGAGCTTAACTGCAGGCTTAGTAGCTTCAGTCTTCATGATTTATTTATGGACTGCTTTGTATTTGTCATGTGATGGAAAAAGTCCATGCTGGTTCTTGTCGAGCCCTCAGGAAAAGCCATGTCTTCTGCTAATCAAGATTAATGCCAGGACTTTAAGAAATCAATGTTCAACTGACTCCTTCACTTTTCAGCTGTGCCCTTGCTTATTGTGAAACTTCATTTAACCAATTGCTATTGATTTCTAGGTGCAAAATGTGGATTCAATTGTGTGGCCAGAGAAAGCTCTCTAATTTGCCTTCGGAAAAGGCTGGAAGTTACTATGTTTGTGAGGAGCATTTTCCCAAGGCTGACTTCTTAGAAGGTGGACGGCTGAAGAATGGTGCCATCCCTTCATTGAAACTACCAGCATCACTTAGTGGAACAGATATGAGAAATTTTGCTCGCCAAGCTACAGTAGTCTGCAACAACTCTCTTAATGCTATTGTTCCTGTTGTAGATGCACCAGTCAGGGTTCCTGAGCCCAAGCTTCAGCCTAAGCTTCAGCCTGAACCTGCACGTGATAACAATCTGCTTTGTCCTCAGGACTACAGTGAGTGGCTTGTACCGGACCCAGAGCATGTTGTGATGGCACCAACTCATCAGGGAAGCCTTGAATTTGGCGTTGCAGAAGGTGGCAAGCAATGTTGTGCCATGAGGCTATTGCAACGGCAACATGCTCCCGGCATCCTGACAAATGATCCTAATGCAGGGTAATGTATTGTATCAGAGGAGTGTTAGAGCAAATACGAATAATGTGTTTCGATATCTTTAGGCAGATGAAGTTGTTACGAATTTCTATGTGTACTCTCTGGAAGTGACTCTTTCAGGTGGTGTAGAAGTCATGGGTTCGCACCATGGACGCTGTGAACATGCATGGATTGCTCGCAGTCTGATCACAGCTTTGGAGGAACAATTATCCATCCCCGGTATTTCAGGAGTGTTGATTACAAGCTATGACTACACTGTAGCTGTTTGGAAAATGGATGGACATTTCTGGTTGTTTGACTCACATGGTAGAGATGAAAGGGGTAAAATCGCTCCTGTCAATGGAAGGGCTTTTTGTGGCTGTTACAGGTCCCTTTAGCATTTGTGTCGGGCCTACTACCAGAATTTCAGGAATGAAAATGGTGAAGTGAAGGAGGGTTATTTTCAAATTACTCCCATCACCATCACTCCTGGGCAAGACCATGGGCATATTATTGTAGTCCCTACGGCTACAGAGCAGCCATTGGTACCTGAAAGAGCACCCCTAGAGCAGGGAGCATCTAGCACACCTCCCGCAGAAGGCCACAAGACCCACCAGAACAGGGTCCAGAAAAGAAAAAGATCAAAGGAGAACATCCCCCGGGTGAGGTATAAAAGTGAGTAGCCTTTGAACTTTATTACCATGAGCAGTCATGTTTCTACTGTCCACTACTTTCCTCTTCGCTTCCAGGGCCGCGAGTGGAACTCAAACGGTTGTCTCTTAAAGATATTCTGTTGCATGCAGGGATTGGCAATCATGAGAATGCAGACCAAAGTCACATGAAATTGGCAGAAGAAATCCAATCCTTACGGGCTCTATTACGTACCCAACAAAAATACTATGGTCAGTCTTAGGCAGAAGGTTAACAAATTTAAAAGGCTAAGTATTAAAGAGTTCTTGGAGAGAAAAAATGTAAGTTGGAGATTAATCAAAGCGGTAGAATGTGCAGCCACCAACAGTCGCAGGAAACCCAGAGGCCGCAGATATTGTGATGACGTCAAGGCTATATCCATTTCCAGTGAGAAGGCAGGAGGCCGTGGTGGTCACAGTGTTGCTCAACAGATCTTGTCTCTACCTTCCCTGAGAACTACACGCAAAATTACGCAACTTGTGGATCTTGAATGTGGATTTCATGAAACCAGCCCTTTTGTTCGAATTTTGCAGGACTTTTCCAGTAATATGCCAGAAACCCACAGGATTGTTGGTTTTGGCTGAGATGAGACTGAACTAGTCCCATGTTTAAGTCTCAATGATGGGACATTAATTGGTTATGAAGATTATGGATTCGATGACTGCGGAAACACAGACCGAACTGAAAAATTGGCTGACAAACTTTTGGTGGTTCACCTTAAGGGCCTGTTTACCCCATGGCATTATCCAATTGCTTATGCATTTGCATCCAGGCAGACCAGTAAGGAGAGGCTTCGGAGATTGCTTCTGCAGCTGATTAGGGCTGTGACTCAGATGGGACTCCGGGTGTGGTTCTTCTGCTGTGACCAGGGTTCCAGTAATACAGCTCTCATGCATCTGCTCGAACGAGAATTTCCTCATGTGCAAAATGGAGTTAGGAGACAGGGTAGTATGTGTATTGATGGTAACATAATTTATGTTACATTTGATCCTGCCCATATGATTAAGTGTTTCAGGAATCTGCTGGTGGGTGGCTATCTGGAGTGGCCTATCACGGTGAATAATGGTGTGTTTTTTGCCAAATTGGAATGGTCCTTACTGGAACGGTTGTGCCAGATAGTCAAGAATTTCAAAGACAGACTTTCATCAACATCTCTGACAAGCAAAATCACGCGACGCCACCTGGATTCTGCCACGGACCGTAGACGTAAGATGAAAGTTAAACCAGCTCGTCAACTGTTCAGCAACACCAATGTGCAAGTCCTTCTTCAGGTTGGAGAGCCTCTCCTACCTGGTTCAGCCGATGCTGCAATGGTGATTAAAGACATCGACCAATTGATTGACCTTACCTGTGGTCATACTTCCAAAGATGCAAGGGCAGGGAAGCTGAAAGATTGCAAGGAAGCTATAAGTGATGATTCTGTGCACAGACAACTTTTACCACAATTTATGGAGAAGTTGAGGAACGCAAGATTCTTCAGAGTGGATCAAAACACTGGAAGAGTTACAAGGAAGTCTACGCCAGCTCCTGCAAGCTGGATTACCACTTCTCAATCTCACCTGGCACTTGCTGATAGATGTAAAGAGTTTGTGGATAAACACAAGCCTCGCACTGGCTTGCAGACAGATGATGAGGAATGCTTCTTTTCGAGTCTGAAGGCTCAGGGCAACAAACTGACACCCGTCGCCGTGGGTGCCTTGAAGGGATTGCTCATTCGGAACATGGTTGCACCTGACAATCCCCATTCAAATGTGGAATCAACAGGTATCACTGCCTACGATAGTGTTAGCCTTTTCCTTTCTAAGCAACCTCCTCTGAACTTTGCAGGACCGGCTTCTGAAGCTGTGAGCTCTGATGATTCTGATGATCCAGATGATCCAGAATACGAAGGCGATTTTTTGGTTGATGGTGGTGAGCCTTTGTCGAGGAAGGACATGATCACCAACGCAAAGGCTGGAGCTGGACTTCTCCTTGAGGATATGATTGACCAGACAATTGCTGGAGCTGGTCTTGACTTTGGAGACATGATTGCCCAGGCAATGGCTGGTATTGATTTTGATGATGTTGGAGATCCAGGCAGCCCGGTTTCTCAAGTTCATGTGGATGAGGCATTACTGCAAGCCGGCATGAGTGAATCCATTGCAGCTCAATTGCAACGACATGACGTTTTAAAGGTATCTCGTCATCTCCTTGGCCATGTCCTTAAAGGTATTTAATGTAAACAATGCATTTCGGACTGGACTGATTCAGGTTCTACGCAAGAGCACCAAGACCTGCACAAGGCAGCGCTGCTTGTAAAAAGTTGCTCTAATCTCTTTGTGTCTAAATTCACAGGTCGCACTCACCCTCTAAAACTTTTGAGCGCAGTATCTTGTGCTCTCAAAGCTAGTTTGTTGGCAGAAGTGAGGGCATGGCCAAAGTGCAAAGAGCACAGCAGAGAGCCGATGCTGCTTTCACTTGGCTAGCTGAAAAGCTGTTGAGGGAATTCGTTTCTAGGACAAACAGTATGATTGTAGAACGCAGATCGAGGAAGAAGCCAGTTGTGTTGTAGTGCGCCACTAATTTATTTCTCATTTATAGCCTTTGTCGTATAACTGTAGTTACTTCCTGGTTCCTCAGTTCACTAGGGTGATTGGTTTATACCTTCCCCACGGTAGTCATTAGCAAATCACAGGGGTTGATTTGGTAGATACCTGCTCCCTAGTAAATAGCAGTACATCACAGGGGTTGATTTGGTTGATACCTGCCCCCTAGTAAATAGTAGTACATCACAGGGGTTGATTTGGTTGATACCTGCCCCCTCGCATGCGGTTCTCCCTTCCGGATAAAAAACAGGGGTTGATCTTGGTTGCCACCTGCCCCCTTCCCATGCGTTTTCCCACTTATGACTGAGTGATGTACTGCGTGGGTCCTGAAATTTACAGACACTTCCTCAGAGTGTTGTGTAAATACCTATGCCCACCTCCACGTGGTAGGACCTGGGGTGAGAGTTTTTGGTTGGCTGTGGAATTTGGAACTCTCATGCGGACGGGCAAGGTCTTATTCATTTAGCTTGTGAATCATCTCACTTGCATTTCAGCCCCCATTTTTTGTTGCCGACCTGTACTTCTTCACTTCTGATTTTTATCTGGTGGATGTGGTAGTTGCCTGTGTGTGAGTAGAGGTTTCTTGCACTTTGTAAGTGTTAACGGTAAAGTATTGTTTTAAACCAATATCTCAGATGTGTGTGTACAAATGCTCTGTTAACTTGGATCAACTAAATTGATTTTGTTTTTCTGTTGGATCTGAATGTAACAGATTTCATCAAGAATGAGCGCATCAGCGTCTAATGGGGGTGGGAGTGGGAGTGAGGGGGTGGGTGGGAATGGGAGCGGGAGTGGGAACGGGAGTGGGAACGGGAATTGGGATGTTTTAAGAAAGAGGGGGAGGAGGGGTGGGAGGGGAATCACCAAACCCCAACAAGTCAACATATTCAACTATTTTAGCGGGCCTGTCCAAAATTTAAATGTTTATCAGTAAGTAACATCTTTATAATTACATTATTGTTTAATTGGTTTAATTTGCTACGAGTATAATTGTCATTTTGCAGAGGTCAGGAAAGAGGAAGAGGTGGGCAAGGAAGAGGAGGACAAGGAAGAGGTGGACGAGGAAGAGGAGGAAGGGGAAGGAACCCCAGATAGGATAGTGCAGAAGTATGTAGATGTCTTGTTTTCATTCATTTTATTGTTCTTTCCTGAAGCATGTACATGACATGGCAGGGTATGTTTTGGTAGCTTTTCTCCTAAATTTCACAGTCCCAGCTGTTGAATGAAAAGAAGTTCATTTTTGTATTATTGGGTCTTTTTAAGTCATTTCTGGCTAAGTAATTGAATGACTTTGGTGGAAGAGTATGATGAACTGAAACTGAGTTTATTAAGCTTTAGGCAAAAGAATGCCGTTGTAATAATTTATTTCTTCTAACCTCCCTGTTAACAGCAGACACCAAAAGAAGCCAGGGCCTGGAAGGCGGGCTGCGACGCGGCCATAGTCGAGGCGGAGAAGACCCTCCTGGAGGGGAGGGCCATAGATACAGCGGAGGCAGGGGACTGAATAAAAAAAATTGATTTTGGTTTAATTGGAGTTGTTTCCTGGTACTACACCATCCTATCTATCGGTATCTATCATAACTCAACAACAGTAGGTCTCTGATTATGTGTGTGCACTTAATGTAGGTAAAGTGGTTCATTCCTCGCAGATGTGATAATTTCTTCTAAGATAGCCAAGACCCCTTTTTCTCATGTCCATTGATGTAATTGTCCAGTTGGTAGAGTACCGGTTCATGTGGCATATTTTGGGAACTTAATAAGTTCCAGTTGGGTAGACATTGCCCCATTGCCATATCAGCAATATGTGTATGTCCAACAAGAGATGGGGAGAAATATAACTCCCAAAAATGTAGATTTATTGAGCAATGAACACTCCATGGATTGATCTTGCTCATTGAACAAGCAATGCAACCTCTGCTGCCCCTTTCCTTGTAGTGAAACTTACATCCTTACGGATGTATTTGGTTCTGAGGCCAGAAGGATCTTACGCACTTTAGGTGGTAAACAAATGTTTACCTGTGATTTGAAAAGGTACGGGGATATGATAATCATTTTTTTAATTATTTTACTGTTTTCACTGGCTTGTGGAGTGCAGCAATTGATCTACAAGATTCTTCAAGAGAAGTCGCGATGGGCAATGGGTATGTGCTAATAAATCTGTTATGTTGACTAATTTTAGGTTCCAATCATTTCAACACTGCTTGCAAATCCTGGATAGTGTTATCAGTTTGTTTAAGTAATTGAAGCAATTTGAAACTAAATGTGGAGAAAGAAGCTGACACTATCCACATTAGAGAAGCTGCAATCAAACACTCTGTTGTTCCAATGATTTATGAGCATCGTTCTACTTTCTAATAGGGATTTAAAGGCCGGTAATATTACCGGTAAGATTCGGTAAGTTACCATTATTTACGGTAATATTACCCGACCTCGGAAAATGCGGTAATTTTCGGTAATTTGCAGACCCTTTAAATCCAGTAAATCAGCTGTGTCGGCTGTTCAAAGTCATGAAAAGTTTACTTTTTCTCGTTACTATCAATATTGGGAACTAAATTCACCCTAAATCGCGTCCGTAAAGAGTTGTTTTGCAAATTCGATCACTTTGAAATATTCATTTAACTTCTGGCCGCAGGGCCGCCATAGGGAAGTACAATCCATAACTTTGCAACAACCGCTTTTCTCTGTTCATTATTCGTTTGAACAGTGTTTGAGCACTTAACGTATGGGTAGGAATGGCCACTTCCACGTCGAGAAAGTATTACCACGTACTATTTTGATATAAACCAGCTGCAAATCAATCTTTCCATAATTACCATAAATACCGGTAACTTACTAATCTTTCCGTAACTTACCGTCAGATTGAATCTGACCGGTATTTTTAAATCCCTACTTTCTAAGACTTTCAACGGATTTCTTAACTCTACCATAACTAAGATATTGTAGTCAGTGAGATTGATGACTGAAAGATGTAGACAATGAAACATGTGTGATGTGCATTAAAAAAGCAGGGCTGAGACTAGTGGGTGAAGCTCTTGATCGACCTCAAATACTGGGGACAGATTTTTTGCCCGCCTAGGCATGGGTGATGTTGAATGCTGGCATTAGTCAGAACTGACAGGGATAACATTGCACTTGCCATAATTCTTTTGTGTTTTTAGGAAGCTGCAGCTTACGGAAGAGAGAAGAAAGTTGAAGGTGGAGATCATGGAGTCAAGCAAGTCTTTTGTCAAGGAATGCAAAGATCATTAAAACTAATTGAAAGCTATTTTGCCTCGTATTTGAACCCTTTACCTATTTCCCCAAATACATAGTTTACAACTTGAAATAGTAAAGATTAATTAATAGAATTTCAACTATTGAATAGAAAAGCTGCCTGACTGCACTGGAGTTGTCACACAACTGTCTGGCGAGTAAACCATTCCAGCTGGCATTTCCTACAGTCTCTTCAATGAGATGTATTAATGAGAGGTAAAAGGCTGCAGTTACAAAAAGGGAAAAGAGTTGGGCGCGGTTGTTTATATACAATGTCGTCTGCTATGCTGGAACGGTTGTTTACAAACAATGTCGTCTGCTTTTCTGACATCACTGCCTATAACGTATCGCCCAAGAATAATTTACTGCTAACATTTCACCCAACTGCCGATAACATTTTGCCGAAGATGAATTTGGTGTCGATAACGATGCCCAAGATTTGCCCATCCTGCAAATAGTGTGTTATTTGCACTCGATTGGCAAAAAAAGTGTGATGTTCTATAAAAATTAAAATGTCTGCTTCGAGCCTTTTACCGCTTAAAATGGGTTGACTGTAGTCAAAAGATAATTTTAATGTGATTTACCGGGTTGTAAATACCATTTCTTTAAATATATCGCGGTCTAAAATTTACCTTATGAGCATGGAGTCTTTCATTTCAACTGGGTGTTAAGTTGGCCAGCCCCATCGCCCAAGTCCCGATTTTAGGCCTTGTCAGATAAGTGGGGGAGTTTCCTACCCCTGGCTGAGAGTGAGAGGGAAGGCGAGGGGGCGACCGGCGACGCCGATTCCGTCCGAGTCCAGGGCGAGACCGCTCGTCTAGCCTTTTTTTGAGTCTAGTCTGCACTTGACATCCGTAGCCTTGATCAAAGACAAAGCTTTCTTGAATCAAGTCTAATAATCAAGTCAAATATTTCAAGGCTAACACTAGCCTTGAAACAAGATTTCGTTTTTCTGGGTGCGAACCCGACGTTCTTGAGCGTCTGCGACTGGCGTTGAATCACCTAATACCTCCTCAGAAACGTGTCCAGTATGATTCCCATACACAACACGCCGATATCTCGAAAACGGCTGAGGTTACGGCGTTTTCCTAGCAATTTCAGTCCTTTAGTATCCTACTTTTGCCACATTGACCGTAGTAAAGTATTTTTAATTTTTTTTTAAAGCTCCTCGTTCACACTTGTTTTATTGAATTTAAGCCCGTTTCAATGCTTTAAAAATTAATACCTTGGGAGCTAGCCGATAAGGGTAGCTAAAATTTTGTATCTGGGGGTCTCGTGGGCAGTATATACTGCCAAAAATAAATTTCATCGAATTCCGAGTGACACCTCGGGGCATCCCCTTGTTAGAAGGGCGACATTTTGTCCTCAATTTCGTTGCCCTCGAGAGAGCGACGCTTGAAACAGTCGCACTCTAAGAGCGATATTTAAACAGAATGTTGGATGAAAATAGCGAAGTTAAAAATGTCGCCCTTTTAGAGAAACGTATGTCGCCCTATTGGAGCATCGCATTTTATAGTTGCCCAAAGTCGGCATCGATACTTTCTCTTTGATTTTCGTGGTTATGTGGTCAGCTCTCCCGAAATAAATTTGTTCCCGATCGGACAACTGTTAGCGGTCGCTCCACAGCTGGAAAGTTCCGATCCGGGTTTTGTATGCCGGTTGCCTTCAACTGAGGGTCCCAGAGGTACGACTGAGCGGCTGACGGCGCCATGTGTAGATGGCAGTAAAAGGAATCTGTGTACCTAATACGGACGCGACTGGACCACTACACTGTAAGGGATTGTCGTTTTTAAACGACTTTTTGAAGAAACTAAATTAATCAAGGAAACTTCGTAAAATAACGAAATTTTGTTGCGTATGATATCTTGTCATCAGGCATGTGTGATAGGCTTAATTGACTTCCTCACAGTTCGGATGAAATGAAAAAACATCGCAGCGTTATCCTCTTAAATTGAGGCTCTTTGCCCTTTGTACTATGGAAGGGGCCTGCAAATTCCTCATTTTTTCGTTAAAAAACGAAGAAATCTGCGAAGAAAAGTGCGTAAAGTTGATTTTTGGCCGCCGCCGGCGTGCCAGCCCAGCACTGCCAGCGGAGGACAAAATCAATTAGATGCACTTCATGACGTCGGATCGGCTTCAAATTTTGTGGGATACTATTTTAAGACGTGGCGATATCAGAGAGCACAAAATAAGCAAAGGTTTGTTTGTCAAAGACGTTCGAATTTGATCACCTTTCTAACAAAAGTTACGTTTAACAATAACTCAGGTCATAATTTAAATTTTGACATGCCGTTCTTTTTTAATCGACTTGCTTTTTAGTCCTCTACACGTTCAACTAAACAGGCCGTCAAAATTTTGAGCGGAAATCGGACTTTAAAATACCCCCTTGGCCGATCGTATTAAGCTCCCCCTTAATCCGCGCGGCGGGCCGCACAGTGGTTCCGAGCGCCCGGCGCCAGTGTCGGGCGGGACTGCGTACCTCACGGGCGCCGTGCCCCGCATCCGCTACGTGCCGTGCACCTCAAATAACTCCGCGTGTGTGCCTTGGAGTCTGATTGCAGGCGCAGGAGGCGTCACCGTCGCAGCTTCCCTGCGTCTCCCTGGAGGTGGACGACGAGCCTACGAGTGTCAATAAAGGCGTTAACGCATGTCGTATCCACACATATTATTGCCTTCACCCTTGCCTATCCAATGTCACTTCTTGGAAATGGGA
>JAPTSV010000824.1:0-25615 GCA_026979955.1 Megalurothrips usitatus | reverse complement strand
TACGGTCTCTAAATTCCATGAAATCGATGAACCTAAACTATAGATAGCGGTAAATTATACCATTTTCAAAACTACATCAACATACGATCAAAACGCCGCGTAAACGACTTTCTTACGTAACGCGGTTTTCTAGTTGAAAGGGGGTCTTAACATTTAAGGCTAGCGCATTACTCGTTCTTTCAGATGTGTCCGGTGGTACATATTTTTGTAGCGATTAAAATCGCTCAGCCCAGCCCGTCCCGACTCGCAGCAGAGTGCGCCTTGCAGGCACACCACACGCAGCGGCCAGCCCTACCCTAACAAATCTAACAATTCTCATAAAACAGAAACGCGACAAAATTTGAAAATTGTTGCCACCGTACGTTTATATACGCCATAAAAGAAGTCTATCCTCCAAATTTGAAGTTTCCGTGTAAGCGAAGTCAGCGAACAGACGTCCAAACGAACGAACAGTCGGCATCAGACTATAAGCCCGGCTCCTGTCCGTTTCTACCGTCTACCGTGTCGGGACGGGCTGAAACACGCACTGACTGTCAAATTCACAAGATATCGAACTTTGCTTCCTTCCGACCACTCTTTCCATTTGACTGCTTGATACTGTCCTCAATTTAAACACGCGCATCTTCTACAAATACCGGACTCCCCATAGACTCTTCTAACCATTCAAATTGAACCATACAAACTAAACCGTACATACCTGATACAAATCCGTATTTGTGTTCGTAATACGAACATTCGGTTTGTAACTGACTTTTGGTATGGGTAATGCGTATATCTCAACGTTGTAATACAATGAAAACTCTCGTAACACCCAGATTTGCGGTTTGTATTACGAGGCCACCAAAACAATCGTATGCTACGAACTTCAAGTTTGTACAATATGAACAGTTGACGAGTGGGCGTAACTTCCGCAAAATCAGTGCGGAAACCGCGCTAAATTGGAAAATACAGGGTGTAAATGTTCATATCTGCATTACTTCGGGAGCGTATAGGGGGCACCTAGACGAGTATTTTGATATAGGACACTTGGGGTCGCAAATCAAAATTACGACCGCTACAGCGAAATACAATTTGTGGACTGAGCGCCGGAAAGGAGGCAACCCATCTGGCAAGGCGGTCACCGCGTGGCGTGGCGGACCGTAGCGCAGCGTGCCGAGAGCAGGGCGGGTCTGGCGAGCCGACCGGCGACCCGGACCCGGCCGGCCCCGCCGGCTCACCCGACCCGTTGCCACCGTACGGGTCGGGTCGGGTCGGGCCGAGCGAGAAGCTAACGCGTCGACAGACCCGTGGGCCTGGCCTGTGAGTGGCGGGCGGGAGATGCAAGAAGAGTTGCCTATCAGTACGGCGCTGAGGGTAAAAGTGCTACGCAATGTGCCTTCAACTTTAAATTGTAAACAGAAATCATAGCGAAGTGTGCTCTGTGTCGCTGCGGCCTGGCCGGGTCTTCGCTCGCCCACCAGCCGGGCAGCGCACAGCCAGCGCAACGGCACGGCACGGCGCTCGACCCGACAGCATGCGCGCTCTCTCGCACACTCAGCGCGGCGACCCGATAGACCCGCCCACTGACGGTCTCTGTCTCTGGCCCGTGGCTCTCGGCACGCTGCGCTACGCTCCGCCACGCCACGCGGTGACCGCCTTGCCAGATGGGTTGCCTCCTTTCCGGCGCTCAGTCCACAAATTGTATTTCGCTGTAGCGGTCGTAATTTTGATTTGCGACCCCAAGTGTCCTATATCAAAATACTCGTCTAGGTGCCCCCTATACGCTCCCGAAGTAATGCAGATATGAACATTTACACCCTGTATCTTAGAACTTGGAGCTGAATTCGTCATGTTTTGAAGCGTATGTCCGCGAGAGCTTTCCTTCCCTGCCGTCTCCTGCCTGCAGATAGTCGGCGGCGGCAACTTGGATCCGTTCTCCATGATGCTGGTCTCCGTCGTGCTGTTCGTGTTCTTCCCGCTGTGTGAGGCCGGCGAGGTCATGCGCTCCGCGAAGGAGGCGCTCTCGGGCTACGTGTACCGCGGGCCCTGGGTGGAGGCCGCGCCCGGCCGCCGCCGGGACCTGCTGCTGCTCATGACCTCCTCCTCGGGCCGCGGCGGCCTGTTCCGCACCAGGGGCATGGGCACGCTGCACCGGCGCTACTTCTTCAGGGCCAGCCGGGCGTGGTTCAACTTTGTGCAGGCGCTCGCTAACTTTATGTAAGGTACCGGATGGCATAATGAAGGAGATGATGACAGAGGGTTTTGCACATATGCTTTCGCACGTTCGCTGTCGCGAACCCGCCTTTCAAGTAATAAAGGTTAGTTGAATGTCATTAAGAGCCATCTTTTGGTAACTGCTTGGGACCATATTTTCTCGTCAAAAAAATTCGCCATTTCGCATGCGCCTTTGCTGCAAAGTTCTCACATCCTCTGTATTTCCCCGCTTTCCTTGAACCGTCAGTGCCGACTGGAGAGAAAGATTAGGGTTATTATCATCCCCTCTCACTCTTCTTTGATCTGAGAAGTATTGTTCAAGCGGGTCTTGGTTAAATTTCCTGCCTGACACTTTTAGAGCATTAATGCTCAGCACGAACTTCCCCGCGAAACATTGATTGTATGCTGTAGCAGTATACAAGATATATATGCGAACTGGATGCATTATGACACATGCAAATTTTATGAAATCCGCATGTATCTACATACTAACTGCATGTAGTAACTGCATGGATCCGTAGTATGCAGCCTGTATGTAATCGTATGTTGGTTGTATGTAGTGAGAAAACGCCCATTTCATACAGATGTGTGGGAAGCAGCCCTCCATACAATGGTGCCTGCATGTAGACTGTATGTAAAAACGGAGTTATGACACATACAATTGTATGGTGCCCGAGGTGTATGGCGTCCCTGTATGTAAGCACACTGTGTACGGAATGTATGTAAAAATGGCACTATGACACATACAGGTGTATGGTACACTCTGTATGGAGTTAGTCCCAATATGCAAATCTACTGTATATGGAATGTAAACACATATACAGGGTACCGCTATGTAGCTGTATGAAGACCGTATGCAATTCACATACACACTTCCCTCGTGTGCATCGGGCCTGCCTCTGTGGCGAAAGCGCCTGGTCCATAGGCAATCTCAACGAGAGCAACACGTGCGTGTCTTGCGTGTGGCCTATCCCACGCTTGGCAGGCGTCACTGCGACGCCCTTTCCGGTGGATTACTTTGAAGCCAGTCAGGACGTTATTCGAGGATGGCTCGTTCGCGGCTGTCCACAATAGATGTTCGTTCTGACTCAAAAATAAACCAAGAAAAGACCGAGTAGCAACACACTCTACGAACCCAAGAGTGTGGTAACATGCTTTTCCTAAAGTGTGATGGGCGCCACACTGAAGGAAGAGTGTGATGGGCTACTACGCTTTAGGAAAAGCGTGGCGAGGCACCTCTTGGAAGAATGTGACGCCTATGTTAACGCATGGAACCGCAGTGATGAGTGTGGCACCATCACACTCTTACAGGAGTGTGGTGCCTCACCACGCTTTTTCTTCAGTGTGGTGACCATCACGCTTTAGGAAAAGCTTGTCACCACACTTTCAGGTTTGTAGAGCACTGTAAAAATATTTCGTCATGTGACGAAAAATATTGATGACGAATATTTGTCACCTAAACATTTCGTCACTTTACGCTTTTCTCGTCACGTAATGAAATATTTCTGTGACTTTCGTCACTTCTGGGTTAAACGTTTTAAAAAATGATTTTCCATCATTCCCAGATACAATTGTTTTTTGTGACGATTTTTCGTCACAACATGTGTGACGAAAAAATCTTAACCAAAATTTAAGAGTGAATTTTTTGTAAAGTGACGAAAAACATTTTTACAGTGCACCTTCCATGCCTCTGGTAGGCCAGCATGCACAACACACATGGCAAGCACCATGCACAGAAAGGCAATAAGCAAAATGTTCACACACCCATCTCAATAAATATCGAATGGTAACTGAATAGTCGCCCAATAAATTTTGCACACAAAGGTATTCCATATCATACATTTATAGAGCTGATATAGTGAATATTTAAACGTAATGTTGTTCACATCCAGTACAGTGCCATTAGAGTTCAAGGCTTGCCTCGAAAATTAAACAAAGTGATTCAGAAAAAAAGGACAATTTTAATTATTGTAGAACACATGCAAACAAACAAAGAAACAAAGAAAATGAAAAGCTCAACCAGCACGCAAAAGAAAGTTGCTCTAAAACAGACCAGTAGGGAGCTCAGATTCAAAATGTCCGTGAGGGCTTCCATAACAAGCTTGTCCATAATTTGAATAAAAAGACATTCCCAAAGGCACATGTCATAACTTGTCACATTTCTAAAATCAGAACATAGAAAGAAAATGAGAAGCTGAACTGGAAAACAAAAGGAAATCGCTCTCAGGCAGCTTACATTCAAAATGTCCATTAAAGCTTGCATGACAAGCCCGTTCATCATTTGAATAAGAGTTTGGTCTTGAATTCCTGTGGCAGAATGAATTAGCAAAACAGTTTCTGAAAGTTTTTATCAAATGGGGAGGATCAATCTTAAAATACTTCTTGACTCTCCTGATGCCATATTGTCAGTAACATGTATAAAATCAGTATCACCAGAATTCGAATGCATGGTAATAACTTTTCTGTTAACACTGTCCCCATCAAATATACAACAAAACACTTTTGCACCTGCCTCTTCAACTAAATATATTACCTCCAAAGTTCTAACATGGAGTTGAGTTGCTGAAAGATCATCTGTTGATCGGATGTCATTCACAGCTCCATTCAGAATGAAAACTAGGACCTTATTGGCTAACTTCTTTTCATATCTGTCACCTCTTATCTCTGCCTCCAGAGAAGCCAACTCTTCTTCTACAGATGTCAAATTTGTAAAGCCTACAAGCTCTCCCGTTGCTGAGCTATAGACAAGATCTGACCGAAACGTCATTTCATCCAGTAATAAATTAAAATATTTCTGGTACTCCTCTGGACATTTGGCGTTAATTTCGCTCACTAAAAAGTCCAGAATTTCCTGCTGAACTCCCTCTTCGGCTTCAGCAAACTGCGAGTAATCATACAGTCGACGCTGAGATGGAAGGGACAGAAAACCTGAATTTCGAAAAAAAAAAGCTGGCCCGTCCCTCCGTTGAACCTCGGTGCCGGTTCCGCTCCGCTCCACCGACACCTCGGTTCGACAGGGGGACTTGGCCAGCTTGGCCTGCCGGCGGCGTTTGCGGGGGCCTCCGGCCCCCGCCTCAAGTCACTCGAGATGTGTCCGGTGGTACATATTTTTGAAACGATTAAGATCGCTAACCTCAGCCCGTCCCGACTCGCGACGGAGTGCGCCTTGGAGGCACACCACACGCAGCGGCCAACCCTAACCTAACAAATCAAACAATTCTCATAAAACAGGAACGGGACAAAATTTTAAAATTGTGACCACTGCACGTTTCTTTACTCTACGAAAGAAGTCTACCCTCCAAATTTGAACTTTCTCCGTCAACGATAAGTCTGCGCACACACACGTCCGCCCTAACGAACAGTCGGCATCAGACTATAAGACCGGCTCCTGTCCGTTTCTACCGAAACGTGTCGGGACGGGCTAAAAAGGGGGCTTTCATATCTAATGGCAATACCAATGTATCTATATATAGAATAACTAGTAGTTACAATTATCACCTTTCATGAAGTCATATGCCGCTGGTGACAACATACGCAGTTGAAGGGCAAGAAGAATCATTGAGGGATGCCATCGCATAGATTTGGGCAAGGTGGATTAAGGGAGGTGGCGGCGCTCCGCGTTCAGCGCGCGGTAAACTGGTCCGAGAATGTGTCCCCGGCTGGCCCAGGCGGCTGCTGCCTACCTTCCAGGGGGTCCGGCCGGCCGGCGGCCGGCGGCTTATGGGCGCGGAGCAGTCTCTCGCTTCTAGCTCCGTTGTCATTGGGTTTAGAGGGGTGGTGTAAGCGAGCCGATTGTAGAGTAGGACCTGACCTATCGATTCGTGTAAAAAAAAATATTTTAGGTCACACCTGCACCGATCTGGAGCGAGATAAAGACCCCGCGCCGGCCTCCGCGCGGCACAGCGACGGCCTTTTCCGTTCGCAGCTCCCTTGTTTTTGATTTTAGATGGGGGGTGTAAGCGAGCCGATTGTAGCACACTTTGTGACCTTTCATTTGAGACCTCGAGCAATCTGATACGACCATCCTAGCGGGCTCCGCAACGTGAAATGTGCGTAACACTCGCATCCGCACCAAACGAAACATGCACGTCTTCTGCTTCCGCGACTGCTACTGCGAAGAATGCGATTGGCTACATCCTCTAGCCTACCTGGCCACTTATATGCACATGAAACTGTCGCCTTCATTTGTTTTTGAAGCGCGAAAAAACACTTCCCGCCATAACCTGCGCCACTCTGAGAAAATGCCAGACAGGTGTTGTGTCTTTAATTGTACAACTGGGTATGATTCTGATATCAAATATCGGAAGGCCAATGGGCTACCATTGCTCTCACAGTTCAGACCAAAGGTATGTATTTTTAACATTCTGTATTCTAGATTATTGGAAACCAGTGATGCCTGCTCATCCTCCTCGTGTACCGAATCAGAGAATGACTTTGATTCAAGAAAAAACAATAAGAGATAAGTTTTTTGATACCTAATTTATTTTTATATTTAAGCCTTTAACATGCCATAAGAATTCCTTTGGCATATGAAAATTTATTTAATAAACAAAAATTAATCCCAACAAATATTGCAGATGCACCCTGATGCAGTCTAAATAAACCAATGCAAGTACAATTGTCAAAGTTTAGGTTTTCTGTAAATACTTAAGAAGAGGAAATATAGCTACCTATATTTTCTTCTACTTAAACTGCCCCTTTCCTTTGACAGCTGAAATAAAGTGGTATTAACATAGGAACGCTTCGTGTTGAAATGACCAAATTCAAAACTTTTAGCATAAGACATATTAAATGAGTTCGTCTGAATGCGGTTTACTTCAACTAACTCTTTCTCCTCTGTTTTGCCTTTTATTTCTGCTGAACTTTGTATTTGCATTGGTTGATTAAATGGGCACTTCTTTTGGGCGGATCTCCTTATGAATGTTTTTTGGTTGATGGTAAGTGAAGTTTTTCATGTATCCTGGTTTGGATTTGCCTGGAACAAGAAATGGTAGAACTTCAATTAGTAACTGGCTTACAAAAACATTGTTCAACATTAAAAGCAACACTTTTATTTATTCATTCTACCTTTCTTTGCATGATTATATCACATCAGTATTTTATGAGCACTACTATGGTAATTTCCCATGAACTTTGCAGAGAGGCTTGCTCCAGGAGTGGGAGAAAAGAATATCTAGGGGGAATGGCTGGAAAATGACCCTGAAGCACACTGTGTGTGAACTCCATTTTGACCCAAAATATATAAACAGCAAGCATGAATTTAATATGGGAGAGTTGTGCATAACTGAGTCCAGAGAAAAAAAGAGTCTTGCTGATGATGCAGTTCCCACTATTTTCAATGGATATCCATCATACAAAAATTTTAAAACTAGCAGCAAGAGACCAGCAAGGAAGGAAGGAAAGACTGCAGCAACAGATACTAAGAGAAGGAAGAAAATTGTGGATATATCTAGCAGGTAACTTTTTGAAAGAAATCCATTCCATTATCTTCGGCGTAGTCACCAAAAATATGTATGATCTTCTCTTTAACTTTCAGAGAATCTGAGGAGATGACTGCAGATGACCCTCTCCCTCAAGAAGTAGACATAAGCATTCTTTGTGACAGGCCACTTACCTTCCCCCAGCTTGTAATTTCAGAGCCCCATGAAGTCAGCAGGCCAAGCCAAAATTGGCACATCCACCGTGGCCCCAACTTTGTTTCTTTTGTTCACATCAATGCAGACGGAACCCAGATTGACCGTTTTGTGAAATTCCATGAGAGCAAACTCGAAACAGAAATAAGAATGTTAAACCATGAAATATTGAAAACCAGTAATGTTGAAAACTACAGTGAAGTGTCTGCGTTACTCTTAAGAGTACAAAATTTAGAAACCTGTCCAGGAACTGGTGTAGAAAATAGGCGTGCAGACAAATGCCTCATTTACTTGGAAGCTGGAGGTTCAAAAAAAAGGCTAGCTCCTCGTTGCTTTCAGTGTGCCGAAAAAAAGAAAGCTATAGCAAAAGGCATAAGGAGACAGCTATCAAGCAAAGTTAAGAATGCAAAAGCAAAGGTCAAGAAAAGCAACAAAGTGCGATTGATGACAAAAAAAGTTATCAGCCGTAATAAAAAGGTAAGACAAAAATAAAACTTCTTTTTTAAGGAAAGTGAATGTAAATATATTCGTTGGTTTTCTTTATAGATCATGAAGCTAAAAGAAAAAGTTGAGAAATTGGCAGAGACATGTGCTCAACTCAAGAAAGACCGCATCAGTGACTATATCAAAGACATGCCAAGAACATGGCAACTTTCAATTTTAGCATGTGTAAATGCATCTAAAGCCAAATCCAGCAATGGCAGAAGGTACACAACAAACTGGATTTATGAATGTCAATTACTCAGGATAAAATCATTAAAATTGTACAAGAAGATGCTTAGAGACAACTTCCTGCCACTTCCCTCATTAAGAACTTTGCAGAGGTATATGAAAAAGCTCAGTCCAGCCTATGGATTTCAAAGTAATACTTTTGAAATGCTCAAGGGAAAATCTGATTCACTACCAGAAGCTGAGAAGCATGGTAAGTATATCAATGAATTTAAATTAATATAAGTTATACTGAACTAAATGCATGTTTGGTACTAATTACTATTCTTAAATGTTAAATTTATAGGAGCACTCCTGATAGATGAAATTAGTTTATCTGAGGGTATCTGGCTTGATAAGCATTCCCTTAAAGTCCAAGGCTTTGTGAACCTTGGTCAATTTACTCCAGAGGGACAAAAGGATACCCCTGCAGACCATGCTTTGGTCATGATGTTTCAGCCATTTCAGGGCCAACATTTTCAAACATTATCTGCTCACCTGTCTAAAGGTGCAGTCAAGGGGCCCGAACTGGCCAAACTTATATTAGAGGCCACTCGGCTTACAGAGGAAGCTGGTTTTTATGTTGATGCCATCGTAGGAGATGCAGCTCCATGGAATAGAAATATGTGGACACAGTTTGGCCTGAAAAAATTTGAATACGAAAAAGATCAATCAAAAACAAAGTATACAGTTGATGATGCTGAAAATGTAGATCAAGATTTTGAAGATGAAAATTTTGATTGTGACCTGGTTCAGCCTCCACCCAAACCAAAGGGAAAGAAACGTCCGACAAAGAAAAGGGAAAGGCCAACACCAGCAGAAGACATTGCTTCGAAGGTCGCCAGCTGTGTCCATCCAGTCGACAGTAGTCGTAGATTGTGGTTTGTGTCTGATTTCCCCCATTTAGTAAAATCTATAAAACAAAGAATTTTAAATGCAGAGACATTACAGGTAAAGGTTATTTTAGTGATAATGCTGAACTTCAGATGCAGACATATAGTAAAGTTTCATTATTATTACAGACCCCAGATGGAACAGTTCAGTTAAAACACTGGTATATTGTTTGCAAGGAGGATGAGAGCAGGGGAATCAAGGTGGCTCCAAGACTCACTATGCGTCATTTCCAAAGTGAAACTTATCTTGCCATGAATGTGGGAATGGCATTTTCAGTAGGTTTCTGGAAAAAGAACAAAAATTAAAACGGCTCGATAAAATGAATGTATCATAATAATTTGAAAATCATGTTTCAGTTTTTTAGTGAGGAAGTTGCCACAGCAATGCAACACTACCACAGGCTTGGAATTAAGGGACTAGAAGATTGTGACCCAACAGTAAAATTCATAAGGAGAATCAATGTTCTAATTGATGCTCTAAACTCCAACTCTAGACAGGAAAGTCTTAAAGTTCCTACTGATAACTCTGTAACCATAGTCCCTCCTCCTATTTGCCCAGAGTGTCAGAAAACCCACTCTGAAAACACCCCTCAAAGAAAGAAACCAGCCAGGCAGGTAAGGGACATGTTATTAATGTCACCTTGTGCAAAATGGCATTGAACACCACATATTTTTCATATCACTAAAGTGTATCTTTTGTATTAAAAAAAAATTATGACTCACAGGTGCTTGAAGATTTCCTGAAATACTTACATGAGTGGGAGATCTCAGGAGTGGCTCGAGACAAACGGTTAACTGCAAGTGCTGCATATGGTCTCCGGGTCACAATTACCTCAGCTTTAGAACTGAGCCTGTATTTAATAACAGAAATCAAATATGAATATTTCATGACTAGAAGGATTAATCAGGACCGTTTGGAGGTAATGCAAAGTTCTCACATTCAAACTTTTTTGAAACATACCAAAAACAAAAACTGAGCCGTTTGTTTTCTTCAGCACTTCTTTGGTGAAATAAGGCAAGGATGTGGAGCGCATGGCCATCCAGATCCTGCTCAATTTATCCAAGTTTATCGCTTGATGTGCTTCAAATCTTTGGTAAAACCGCCAAAAGGTAGTAATGTGTCTGGGGGTGATATGCTATCATCTCTTCTGTCTCTACCTGATCATAGGTCCCTTGAAAATAAAAAAAGACAGATACAATTAGAAAAAGATCTTGACGAAGCACTAGACATAGGAGAGTTCATTTACCCTGTTTCCAATTCTGAAGTCTGTGATGAGCTGCACATCGACAAAGCAGCAATGAAGATGTTCGGTGGATATGTTGCCCGAAAAGCAAGAAAGTCATCATATGCAAAGGACTGTGAAGACTGTTTTCAACGCTTGAAAGCTCCCTCACAGCAGCCATTGAGGGATGATGATGACGATATAATTCATAGCAGATCAAAGGGTTACTTGCTTGTGCCATCCAGCTCCCTCATGGATATTCTTCGTACATTAGAAATAGGTGTACTTGAGGTTTTAAAGAATGGTCATTTGCATGCTGATATCGTTTTTGAAGGTACATATCCAGTTTCTCTTTGTTCATTTTGTGCTGTGAAAATCATAAGAGACAAGAAATGTTTTGTTTCCTTTCTCAAATTACAGTAACCAACCACATAAAAGGGCAGAGCTTTGAAGAAATTGGCTGTGAGGAGCATAAAAGAAAGTTAACAAAGGCAATAATATCATTCTATATATGCACAAGGTTAATATTTGCCTGTGAGGAGTTTAACAGGAACACATCAGATAATACAAAAAAGAAACAAAAAGCAAAACAACAGCAAAAATTGTTTAGACTTACTTGCTGAATATTTTATCTGACATTTGCATTCTTTAAATTGTTCTTTTCCATATGACAAAACTGCAGTTTTAAAGAATATTTTATGTAACTCATTTGAACCAAGTTTTTCAGGTTATGTTTCTTGAAATGTTTTGTTCTTTACAAAATTTTGCATGAAATTTTGAATGAAACCAATTATTTCACAGATTAAAACGTTCGTCTCAAATAACTGAATGATTAAAATGGACATCTGTATGGTACAATTTCACAAAATTCGCAAAATGATGGACCGAAATTCCTACAACTCGATTTGTTTACACTTCACGGCATCGCCGATCTCTAGAGGAGTGAACACTGGGCCGAGCCGCGTCAGCTGACTGCAGCCGCCGCTCCGCTGCCGTCGTTCCGGCGAGTGTTACGCACATTTCACGTTACGGTACCCGCTAGGATGGTCGTATCAGATTGCTCGGGGTCTCAAATGAAAGGTCACAAAGTGTGCTACAATCGGCTCGCTTACACCCCCCATCTAAAATCAAAAACAAGGGAGCTGCGAACGGAAAAGGCCGTCGCTGTGCCGCGCGGAGGCCGGCGCGGGGTCTTTATCTCGCTCCAGATCGGTGCAGGTGTGACCTAAAATATTTTTTTTTACACGAATCGATAGGTCAGGTCCTACTCTACAATCGGCTCGCTTACACCACCCCTCTAAACCCAAAGACAACGGAGCTAGAAGCGAAAGACTGCTCCGCGCCCATAAGCCGCCGGCCGCCGGCCGGCCGGACCCCCTGGAAGGTAGGCAGCAGCCGCCTGGGCCAGCCGGGGACACACTCTCGGACCCTTTCCGCGCGGAGCGCCGCCACCTCCCTTAATCCACCTTGGATTTGGGCTTTTCTCTCTTACTGAGAGCTATAGTCTGCTGCTCCCAGAACAGCTTCTCTATTGTTGTCATCTTTTCAGTGTTGTTATTCATTATATCAATAAAGTCATTTCCTAACTCACTGCCTACTTTCTCGGATTGTTCTTGCATCAGTTTGTTTATCCTGGTCTTAAGCCGTCTAACTGCTTGTTGAGATAGTTTTTCATCTGTTTGGATTCTATTCAATTTTGCAGGCAGATCTCCTTTGTCCAAATATCTATTGTTAGTTTTGTCATAATCACTCTCTTCTCTGGTCCCTGCTCTTGCTTTCAATCTTCCGATGTCAAGGATTTTTTTCAATAGAGCGTGACAGCTAGCGCACTTCTCTGCATACATGCGAAGAAGTGGGCACTTGGTAGAGCGCAGAGTAGGCGTTCCAGTGAAGTCTTCGGTCACTGAGGATTCAGCGTACTTGCTCCACAGGTCTTGATGGGATTGCACTCCACAACAGACCTCAAAGCAATCAAAGCGCTTTGATGTGGAGGTAAGATGGTCCGCAACACTCCCACAATTCTGAAGATCAGGCTTTCTAATATCCCAGAAAGGACTTCCATGGGGCAAGGTTTGATTATCAACCAGGAAATTAACTTTGCGCCCATCCCATGTTATGCCTCTCTCCACATACGGGTTTGTTGAGTTCACTATTTTACTAAGAGCGATTGTGCTATCAGTCACATTTACCATCCAGCTCTCATCAACAGTGAGTTTTAAGTAATTTACAATTGTAGATGTCATATCCTGCAATGAACAAAAGGCAAAGAATATAATTTAAGTATATAATAATATAATTAAAAGACTTCAGTAGGTCTAAACAAAATGTCAAACAAAAGTGAGAGCAAGGTAATCATTCATATGAAAGGTATCAATAATACATACCTGCGTAGATGATGTTGAGGTAGCTTCACATGGTTCTATCATGTCAAGTGTAACAGATGTAGCAACATCTTTCTTATCAGCTGAGACTGTGTCAGTAGAAATAGCATGAATATCACCCTGAAAAAAACGATACTTAGAGAACTGAGAAAGCACTAAGGGGAGGGAGGGGGAGAGAGACACACACAGATATAAGGGAGAGGAGTATTAGAAAATAACCAAATGAAGGTACCTACTGTTTACTCAACAGCTGTCCAAGAAAACTTACTTTTTCTGCCAATTCCCCTCTTTTTTCCCCTCTGGAATCAGACAAAAATAAATAAACCGGTGACCAAAGCATTTTTAAATAATGGTCAAACACTATTATACCAACCTTTTTTCTCTCCTGTGTACTTTCTTCCCTTTCCATGTTCACATTGTTGTCATTTTTATGTCCATCATCATCATCTAGAGTTTTTTTCCCCTTCAGAGGGCAGTGTGGACTCACATGAATAACGTTCTGTTTCACATTGGTCATGAGAAAGGTCTGCGGACCTTCAAAGTCCTGAAAATACGACCAATAGTTTAAAGCCAAACAAAAAATCATTCTAGAAAAGAAAAAAAAAAGAAGACCATCTACATACCCCACTTTCTACAGCATTGCGACTGGAACATCTAATAGGGCTAGAACACAGACTCGAGCTACGAATCAGAGGTGGTGTTATGTGGCCTTTCCTTCGTTTTAAAAAGCCGGCCTTGAACCCTCTTCTCTTTTTCCTTCTTCTAGGACCAAACTGAACAAGCACAACGATGATAATACATCATATACATCATTTCGATAGTACACTGATAAAACAAGTGTTGAGATAAACGCATGTGTTGATGCATCCTCTTTTGGAGTCAAAATGAACGCATCATGAGATGCATCCCTTTTAAGAGGAACGCATGTCAAGTGCATTCACGGATTGGCGGCTCCAGAGCTGCCAGTGGCCCCTGCCTTGGCTTCCTCCCGTACGGGAGAAATTTGGCCGTTGCAATTTACAAATCAAAAAATATACTCGGAATGTTAATATTTTTCTACAAATTAGGGGTCTAAACTCAACGAAAAATTCCGAGGAATCCAAATCTACCACTCGCGAAGCTCTCCGACTTTCCGTTATTCCGATGCAAGACGATTAAGTTTGCCCTGCGCATTGGCGACGGGAACGTCGTCTTCGCTCGCCTCGACAAGCTCGCGTCTCAAAAGGAATGCATCACGTGATGCGTTCTTTTCAGTGGAGTGCATCACAGATGCATCCTCTTTTAGAATGCATCTCCTGATGTTCTCCTTTTTGAAGAACGCATGACAAGTGCGTCCTTCTCAACACTTGTTTTATCAGTGCAGTCATTCAATAAAGGGAGACAAATAATACCTGTTCGATATGAGATGAGCCAGGTACAGCATCAACAGCGCCCTGACCCGAATGTTACTTCCATTTATTGGCAAGACAACAAAAGACCATTTAAGGAACAAATATACATCAGAAAACCTATACGCACCACATCAGATTCAACATCAGCATCTTGGCCATCCATTTCTCCATCTCTGTCTGTGGACTCTTCATCGGGGCTCTTCCCCCTCACATCAAAAAAAGTCAATTGACTACACTAAGAAAAACAAACGCACACCCCATGAAGGGAATTTAGAAGTAGAACATAATTAAAAACATACCTACTATAAGGGGCTCAAAGTAAACACCTTACCTCACAATCCGATGGCAGTGAAAATAAGGAGCCAATCGATGACAGGGAAAAAGTTTCCTCTGAGTCGGCTGCAAGTCCCATGGCTGTACTCATGTCACCAAGCATACCCCTTTCCTCAACATGGGTCGAAGCACTAGATGGACCTGGCAGTGACAGGGAGGTCATCCACAAATAAGTACTCTGAACTCATGATGAAACTGCAAAGTAAAAAAAAAGTCAATTGGTTGATGTTTATGTTTCATCCAGCAAGATCTCCTGAATTTAAGTAGTGTCAATATTTTCAAAAGCAGTGAAGATAAAATAAAAGCTAACAAATCTGGTATTGTACGAGTTGTACGATATGGCCAGTGTGTTCAAGCCTGACCGTACGTTAATATTCAGTAGTGCTACCACCTGAGTGTAGATATTCGTGGCAAACAATTCTTTACCTCCTTAACAGCAAGTGCCGCGGAGGCAGCACCAGCAAGTCATGCGCCAGGCTCACGAAGAACTGTTGTCAGAGTGAACAACGGACGCATTAGCAGGAGCGCAGGGGAGATGCATGTCGGCCCCAACACTGTCGCAGAAAGAGGCCTCCTTCGCGGATGCGGTGCTTGTTCACGGAATCGCGAAGGAGTGCAGGCTCGCCCCGGGTGGGACGGAGGGAAGGGGTAGCCCAACCGCTTGTGGTACTCAAGTTTTTTTTTTTTTTATCAAAGTCTCAGTATCCATTCAGCTCGATTCGGTTGGTGCTTCCGCATGCCTCGAGGTCATCAGCCATCATGACAGTGACACCTGTGCAGAAGTCCTACGACGCCGGCAGCGCTTTAACCCCAAAGGGGTCCCACAGGTCTCCCCGCGGCGGAACATCTCTTCCCCGCAAGGGGTCTCACGAAAGTAAAAGCTTTGCCGCGGATGTTCTCGTTGATCAAGCACGTAAGTAAGGGGTTTAAAAGCGAGGCGACCGGATACGGCCCCTGGGCCCCATAAACCTTAATCGGTTTCAAAGCATGGCCGTGCCGCCCCGGAGGTGCCATCCGATGTTCTATTGCATGGCCGTTCCTCCCCGGAGAGCCTGAGAGCCTATCCGATATTTCTTTGCATGGCCGCTCCTTGCTCTTGGGATCCCCTTTTTGCCCATGTTGAGGGTCGCTGCGTAGCCGTTACATATGAGATGTACGTCTATGAGCCGGCTTGCCTTGCCGGCGAGGCTTCTTAGGCCTAACCTCATTTAACAAATTTAACAATTTTCATACAACAGAAACGCAATTGAGCGGATTCCAAACGGACCGTCGACATCAGACTACACGCATCTATGTCCCTCAATACTCGCCAAGTACTCTGACCCAACAGCGCGTAGAAAGGACTGGATAAGGCCATTTAAGACCGTTCCTTACGTAGCCCTTTCAACTGGCAGAGGTGAGAGACTACCGATAGTAGTACGTAATTATGTATAAATAGTACATAATTGTGTACAAATTTGTACATAAGCTATGAAGGTTTACATCTGTACATAATTATGTACAAAAATAGTACATAAGCATTTAGTGTGATGGTTGTCGGATTGGCCGTTTTTAAAACCATTTCCACAAAAATGGTTACTGACGGGACCGTCCACATCGTGCACAAGTCCGTGCAAAAACGGACGTTCTCTGTGTCACTAACGCCGCTTGTCAAGTGCAGGGTGGGGACGTAGAAAACCTGTTGTCAGTACGGCTCTCAACTGGTCTCAGGCGAACAAGTCGGTGTTCAGGTCACGTGGACGCACGTTGGACTCCTGCACGCGCCAATTTTTCTTTAAAATCTCCATTTGAGTTCTTAGTTCCTTACGTTCTGAGAGGGGTTCACGGGACTTGATCTTCACACCGGAATCTACCGTTCTGAAAAATTTTCCGTACTTAATTCCGTACTATTGACGGTCAAGCTTGGATAAAACATGTATGCATTCACCTTTAAAATCCGTTATTGTCTTTAACAGTGAATAGTCTAACGCGCCCAGACCATCAAAATCCCATACAACCATGTGCATCGTTGTACTCCAGAGCGCCCAAAATTGATCACGGCGTAGCGATCGCACACAGGAGGCCCTTCCTCAAAGAGAAACTACACTAAAATTGTCCGGTGGGGCAGTCACGAAAAAGCCAACCGGACACAGTGGCGGGGCGGAAGCACTCGCAAAGAGCGACCGCGCCAACCGCGGGGCAAAGAGTAAAGAAAGGCGGCATAAAATGCCGAAAAGGTAACGAGATGTCTGGGGAGAGCGTCGGCGTCAGTCACAAAAATAGTCACAGGTCGGCAGGAAAAAAAATTCCAGCGCCAAAACCGCTGAGTGGTCCTTGGGGCCAGGATTTCCAATGTTAAAAGCAGGTTCACGATTTTATGAACGTAAAAATAAGAAAGTATTCAGTTCGAACCGGGGTTTATCTGTCCGGCGATTCGACGCTTTACACAGCGCGGCTACACCGACATTGTAGGAAAAGGTCGTCCGTATGACTGTCACAAGCTGCGGCGCCGGCTTGCGGGCCACGGGACTAAGAAGCCGAGGCAACAATAACAGAATACTAAAATTTATTGAAACGATATTTGAACGCGATACAACTAACCTTGGTAATGCGTTGAGGCAAATCACAAATTTGCAATTTTTTACGAGTCATGAACCTTCTGATATTTTAACCGACGACACCACGTTTAGTTTTCACAAGACAATGACGGCCGCATGGCCGCGGCTAGCCGCGGCGCGCGGGGCCCGCGGGGCCTGCTAACTTGCCAACAATGGTTTCAGAAGGGAACGCAGAGAGGAGAAACTGATGTTTTTTTTATTATGATTTGAATACTTGTACCTGATGTAATTATAAGGTGGCATATGATATAAATATATTTTTGATAGTTTTGGGTTCATACAGATATAGTGATGGTAATGTGGATACGGAGAAGTAAAAATGTGCAGAGGGGAGGGATGTAGAAGCTAGAGAGGCTTGAGAGTGGGAACCCCTTTTAATGTAAACTTTGAATTTTTGGATCTGAGCTAATAGGATTTTTTGAATGAAAGTTTGTAATTTATTTGATGAAAATATATTATTTTAAAACTTATGCAATAGATATTAACGGTGAATGAAAAAAAAATTGAAACCTAGGAATAGTAAGCGTGGTGAGGGAACTCTCAGGCTTTGAACGGCAACAATGGTTGGGAGGAGAGAAGAAGCGTGAAAGTCGCTGCAAAGGGCTCCTCGCTCCGCTCGGACCCAAAAATTGGCTTGTCGGAGGAGCACGGGTTTCTTTTTTAAAAAAAATGGCCAAATAAATGAATTCAAAAGAAAAAGGCGGTCGACAGTAAAGCTGTCCAGGTACCGCAATTATTATAGTTTAAAACAAAACACCGCTATTAAAATAATTGGTCAATGTACATAGTAGCGTACAGGCTTAAACAAATCACCAAAATAAAAAAAAAACGATCGATGCAACATGTGTGCACGCTTAAGGGGTCATCCATAAATGATGTCCGGGTATTTTGTGGAAAAAGCACCCCCCTCCCCCTCTTTGTCCGGCCATGTCCGGATTTAAGACCCCCCCCCCCCCTTTGGACGTCCGGTTTTCAAAAACGTGCGTATAATAAACAGTCGATTTGTAAGCGCCAATCTGGTGTGTACTTTCAACATTTTTGCGCAAATAATTGCAAACTTGGGTAGCACTGTTAGTCCCAGCGACGACACGACGTGCTCAGCTGAGGCGATGTGTATCCAGCGCGGGTGGCACCCAGGGTTGCGGCGCGGCGTTAGACAGTGTGGGCGGGGTAGCTCTACTGTAGCGCACTTACTTGCGGAATGAGCATCGTGGGTTCGATTCCCGGCTCGTCTCGGAATCATGTACGACTTTACAACGATTTTTTTAAAAGAGGACGTCCACGTTTTTAATACCCCCCCCCCTTACGTCCGGCCATGTCCGGTTTCTAGGACCCCCCCCCCCTCAAATACCCGGACATCCTTTATGGATGACCCCTAAGCAAAACACCAAAATTGAAAAGAACGGCTGATGCACTTTGTGTGCACGCTTAAGCTAAACGCCAAAATCGAAAAACCGGCCGATACACCATGTTGTCTGGCCCTAGGATATTTGGGTTCTTTCTCGAGTGGCGCTTGCTATGCGAATGATAATCAGCGGATTTACTTAGGAGTTCATAAGAGGAGGGTTTATTGATTGGCTCGTGGCACTCACACTCTGTGTCCGTCCACTTACCACTCCGGCTTCCTCCGTCGTACCATGGCCGATGTGCCTTGCCCAAGCTCTCGGTGTGAACTGCAAGGACTGGAGCGGGCTGATGGCCCAGCAGGGCTGCTGCTGCTCTAGTCGTAGTAAAGGGTGGGGGCAGAGGCGCGTCTGCGTCTTATCAGTGCCAGACGTCCTGCCTCAATCCCTTGATAGGTCTGAGGGGCGTTAAACATTATTTGTGGTTCCCATGCAAGCTGCGCTACAGCGGATGCTAGGCGTGCATGGGTCTGACGATTGATAAGCGCGGGACGGGCGTACGTGTGCGCTAGCCACAACACGATTGATATTGATATTTCATTGTCTCCAAATACTTGCAGACCTGTGAACCCCTCGCTCACATTTTGATTATTTTTGTAAAACGAAGAGGTGTTGAAGTTGAAAGTTACGCTTGAAATGCATTGTAGACGAGTGACAATAAAAAGCATTAAATTTTGCAGAATCCATGTGTACTTCTTGTTATTTAAAAAAAAATTAAGCCCACAAAAGTTACCACACCAATGGAAACACATGAAACAAAATTCTTTGTCTATCTGGACAGAGGATTAAATGGAAAAACAGAAAAAAAGGATTTTCGGCACTACCCCTGCTCTTCCTACCCCCGCTCCATAGCGGCCCCTGTCAACAAGCTGGATGCGCTGTGACCGGCTGGACATTCCCTGGGCGCCCGCCCGGCATCCAGAGTGCTAATTTGGCCGGTCAGACCGAGCGCGTTACGCCGCTGCGTTCGAAAGCTTTCCAGGCATAGGCTCGGATGCGTTCGGGCAAAGCTTTCGAACGTAGTCAAGCAGCGCTCGCCCAGCCCGACCACCCGATTCGGAACCTTGCTGCTGTCCGCCCGCCCTCCGACCCACACTAACATGCGGACAGACTCATTGACATGACAACACTGACACCGACACGCCGCACCGGCGCGGCCCGGCCCATTCCACCAGTCGCTCCCGACCATGGCGCCACCCCATCCCGTGGAAGTGGCGCTCATTGCCGCCGTGGAGCGGAGGAGGCCCCTATGGGATCCTAGTCATAGGGACTATAAGAACAAGGGCTTGTGCGACCAGCTGTGGGCGGAGATTGCTGGGGAGCTCCAGCAAACCGAGGGTGAGTTGAAGGGTCATTCCCTAAGCGCAGTGTCTCGAAGGGCCCGTCGGTAATTGTTTTGTGCGCCCCTGTGTGCAGCTCGAGTTTGCAAAGAGCATTGGATCGGGCTAAAGGCCAACTACCTCCAGAACATCAGGCGCCGCAGGGACGGCAAGAGCGGCCAGGCGGCGGTAGAGGTAGCGCCGACCCACAAGTACGCGCGGCACATGGCGTTCTTGAACCCGGGCTACGGCCCGGAGGACACCGTGTCGTCGCTGCCTCACCGCTCTGCCTCGGAGTCCGACACGCTATCCCTTGGGGTAAGTGAGCCGTCTAGCCTGTGTACATATCATGTGCCATCGACAGTTGAACCGGCCAGGTATCCGGATCGCGGACGGCAGCGAGTGCAAAGTGCGAGAGAGACGGACTGCCTCGTTTGACTGCGTACGTAGTGCGAGAGAGCCCTCCACCTCCCCCTCCTCCGCAGGCTCTCACACTGTAGCAGCAAACGGCAAAGTCCGTCTCTCTCGCACTCAGCCAGTCCGCCGCTGATCCCGGACCACCGCCTCCTCGTGCCCGACAATGTCCATGTACCATGCCTATGCACCCTCGGTTCTCTTCCCTTGCGTGCGACTCGATTATTATACGCACACAATTTATTTTGCAGGCGAAGGCGCTGGAACTGATTGAGGCGTCGTCGCAGCCGGTGCAGTTCGACTGCGGAGATGGCGCCATCCGGCAGATCCCGGACGGCGCACTGCCCGCTGCGCACGAGCTGCCCGACCAGGGCATCGTGGTCGTCGGTGTGGGTGCAGGGGTTCCTGCCGCCGCCGCCAAGAGACGTCGAGTGCCGTCGGCAGCAGAGGGGCGCGCTCCGCCGTCACCCCCAGCTGCTGCAGGCGCCTCTGCAGCTGCCGCAGCCAAGCGGGCCTGCGCAGCAACGGTGGCCAGGCCTCCGGCCCCGTCAGCAGTGCGCCCTGCTCCAGCTGCAACCGTGGCCAGGCCTCCGGCCCCGTGAGGAAGACCGGTTGTCGTCGGGGTGGCGGGGCAGCCACTTAATGTCCGCACCCAGGCTCAGGGTGCGCGCATGCCTGTGCTGCTGACGGCTGGCGGGGCGGGTGTCTTCACCATCATCCGGCCGGCCCCCCAGGAAGCACCCCGCCAGGACGTGGCTATCGTAGTCCAATACCAGCGCGAAGACCGAGTCCAAGACCCACCATCACTGCCGGATCTGGACTGGGATGAGGTGGAGGAGGAGCAGCCCGCTCCTGTCCGCATCGTGGCGAGTCCCGAGCGACCCGGAGGGCGGCGGAACCGCCTGGACCTTGATGTGCAGCTCGGCGGCGGGGGTGAGCCGGCAGCGCGCCGCGGCGGCAACCGGGCCGACTACGTCCGGGAGATGCTTGAGCGCGGCTACGGCGAGCGGGATCGGCTCCGGGCGGAGCGGGAAGAGGAGGAGGCAGCGGACGACCCGGCCCGTGCCATCCCCAGGATGCCGCTGCGGCACGCAAGCGGAGGCGGTCGACTGGGCGGTGCAGGCCGTGTCGGCGGCGGAGGCCGTGCTGTCCTGCGTCGGGGCGACGACCTGCTCAACGAGCGCCTTGACGACGCGCTCGTCAATGAACTGAACCGTCGCCCCGTCGACAGAGAGGGATAAATGGGGTCGGAACGATCAAACTGCTTTTTGCGAGAACTTTTCGCAGTGTACCGAGTACCGAGAGTATGTAGGTCAGATAAGAGACTGACCGTTGTATGGGTGCGAGAGAGAAAGACTGTCCGAGCGCAATACTGATAAGGCGAGGTTATGTGCGAGCGAGTATTGACAGTTAAGTGACTGCTGCTATAGCTGAAGTGTCTCCCCTCACACTCCCACATTCTCCTACCTCTTCTCCCCTCCCTCCCTCCCTCCCCCTATGAGGGGAGTATTCCCCTCGCTTCTTATATACATCTCAACTTGTTCAATGTTCGAGACCATCATCTTTCGTGGTCGAATCGATCGCGTGTGTAGTATGCAACCGTGAAAAGTTCGGGTTCGAAAGTTGATGTTCTCAAAAAAATTTTATATGAAAAAAAGGGAAAGGGACAAAATAAAGCAACAAATGTGCATAAAAAAAAATATTGATACATATTTATTTATTATATATCAAAACACAATCACATATAGAAAAGGCAGTGAGCGCCTGCAAATACCCAGGTAGGCCGACCCGCACAGCACCTGTGTGTCGCACTCCTCAAGATTGCCTACCCAACAGGCGCTATCTCTATAAGAATAAAGAAAGTTGAAAGATATAAATTATTCTACTCATCATAACCTATAAATTAATATACAAGAAGTATAATAAAAGAGGTAGTTGTATAGTGAAGCAAATTACAGCGAATAAAATCGCAAACTTTCTGCATTATTCGGGCTTACAAGTAGTTGAGCGTTAATTATAAATGGTTTCTGATTCTTTGGTTTTTTTACATAAGGTCTCCTTTTCGTCTTTGGTTTTACCCCGTCAGCAGATTTTTTAGCTCCATCTGCATGAGCTTTTCCTCCTTTTTCATCCGGTGCGTCGTCATATTCCTCGGCGCTGCTCGTCACTTCATCTCCCTCTTCAAGCAAACGTTTTCCGTTTTCTAGAAATTAAACACATCTGTTATTCATCTTGGAATGAAGATGAGCTAGCAAAATAAACTACCTACTAACCTTTCAGTGGGTTAATACGTCCATCCTTTGAAATACTGTATATTTGGCCATTCATAGCAGTGAGTGTCACGTTTGGATCAACCTTTTTCCTAAAAAAAAAATGGCAGATAATAAAATCATTACATCATTTCCCGATTTTTTTTTCAATTCTATAAGCCTATCACTTTATGTTCACTTGCCTGTTTTGACATAGTTTCACATTTTCGGTCAAGTTATCTCGACTCGCGACACTCGGTTGACTAGGAGCTTCTTCCATCATTGTCTGACTTGCTTCCGTCATGGTAAAAAGGAACCGCCACCGACAATGACTGAGTAATGACTGCCGCTCGTCTGCTCGGCGGGGTGAGAACCATGAACCCGTCGCTTACCACCTTATCGATGTGGAATCTGCAACAACAAAACAAAAAAACATACAGTAAAGAATGGAGCATCGACCGAAAAATAATAAAGAAAAGAACGTTGTTTACCACGTGATATAGGTGAAAACATGCATCTTATATTCCGCATCAGACCTCCGCGTCCATGGCGGGAATGCCTTTGCTGCCAGTATGAGAGGTTTTTACAGCTTTGCCTCTTGAACTTGATCGGCAGAATTCTCATTCGTTTCTTATGTACAACATTAAAGTACTTATACAAAGTACAGCATGCAATCGAATCATTAACACTCTTTCTTAAAAATAATGGAAATAAGTCATAAAAACTATTAACATTCTTATTGATTGAAAAAATTATAGAAAATAAACACGCGTACACACCGCAGACCTCGGACGTGTCCGCTTGTAAGCAGCGTGTCGATACACAAAGCCTACGAGCATTATTATTACAAAAAGTGGTTAGCTCATCGGGGAGCGGACATACACCAAAACTCTCAAAGTAGTATAAGCAGCTCACTACTTCTACATATGCTGAGAAGCTACTTCACCGACAATAGTCGGACACTCTCAACCTCGCCTTATCACTGTTTCACTCGGACAGTCTTTCTCTCTCAGACCGACCTCAGTATTGAGCTCGGACAATCTTTCTCTCTCGCACCCGAGGAGTGAGAGGGGAGACACTTCAGCTATAGCAGCAGTCACTTAACTGTCAATACTCGCTCGCACATAACCTCGCCTTATCAGTATTGCGCTCGGAACTCGCTCGCACATAACCTCGCCTTATCAGTATTGCGCTCGGACAGTCTTTCTCTCTCGCACACCAGTATTGCGCTCGGACAGTCTTTCTCTCTCGCACCCATACAACGGTTAGTCTCTTATCTAACCTACTTACTCTCGGTACTCGGTACACTGCGAAAAGTTCTCGCAAAAAGCAGTTTGATCGTTCCGACCCCATTTATCCCTCTCTGTCGACCCACATGACCATACGGTCATGTACGCCCTGGCCCTGGCAGCAAGACTGAGGCAGTTCAGCGACAGGACGATATGTCGTTTGGAGAACGAAATTAATCAGTTGGTGGACGATAGGGGGCCCATCATAGAGAGAGGGTGGGAAGGGCAAGGGCCTTAATTTTGCCTTTTTTTAAATGCTTTAATTTAGTTTTACTTTTTATGTAAAGTATGATATTAGTAGTAAAGGACATTTTAAGTTTTGGACAAGTATGAATGTTTTTTGTTGTTACTTACCCCAACGCATGTTTCGATTGAAACATGGCTTTTTTTTCGCAGATATTTTAGAGATAGATATTTTAGAACATGAAGGTTAATTTTAAACACTACTTTTCCTTGAGTCCAATCATAATTTCTCAAAGATGTTAGGAAACCACTCTAACGCGTCACCTGAACATAAAATCTTAAAGAAATACCGATAATTATGAATCCGAGAGAAGGATGGACTTCACAAAGACAGAAAGTGCTCTGAGACAAGAAAAAATTATAAACGCTACCTGCTCATGCACAGAAATCTTGCAAATTTGGGGTAGATCAGAACAGTTGACACGGGTTTTAATTTTAGTCCATCTTGAATGATGAACCCAGCTATGAAACTGGCATGAAATATTTAAAACATTTTGAGCGTGCACAAGTGAAATGAACGGCACGCATGTTTCCGACTGAATGTGCAGTTTTAATTTTTAAGGAAGTTCCTTATACAACAGGCATCACTAGGGTCGCAACAGACCCAAACAGGTGACAAACGCGTTCAGCGTCATGAAACTAAATCCACCTTGTTTCTCGGCAATGACTTTTCTTGATTGCAAATCTGTCTGTCTTAACACAATATTCATTTTCTTACAAGTCAGACAAAGCTTAAAGCTACCTGGCTGACAGACAGAGATAGAGAGAGAGTTTACAATCCAGACCAGATGCTAGAGTGACATAAAAATAATTAGATTGTCACTCAGATCAAGGAAATAGTCAAGTGTGTATCGACAATTGTCTTGGGCATCAATACCAATTTAACACTTTTCACTTCAACTCAACTCTACGGTGGTTTCTTCCAATACCATGGCCAACACTGAAGGAGTGCAGAATAGCTGTAATACTCTAGTGAAAGTATCGTCAGTTGTGAATTAGCCCCAGCGAATGTGAAAGTGCAACTTTACATCGTTCCTGGATGTCTCGATTGCAATAGGTGGCATATAATATAAAACTTGAAATACATTGCAGCATTGTATGCTACTGGTAAAGATTTTATGGTTTTCATTTCACTTAATTTCTGTACTTCTTTGATTGCAACTTTTTAGCTAAGGTGTAAATATATTTTGTGTTTTATATGATTTCAGGGTGAGCTACATGCTGAAATGGCCTACCTTTTCCAACAGCATAAAAATGTGGATTGGATTCAACAAACTTGTTATCCTTTATTGATCGTAATATCCTCACGAGGGTCCCTTGTCTATTCTGGGCGAGTGAGAAGCAAA
>JAPTSV010000823.1:0-17793 GCA_026979955.1 Megalurothrips usitatus | reverse complement strand
TTACTTGAGGGTGCAAGTTCAATGTGCATTCTAGGGAGAAACAATTTAATTTGAGTCTATCAGTTCTTCCAAACAGATATACTCTAACATGAGACATACCCCTTTTGCCTGGAAATCAAATTCATACTACTTCTCAACAGTTCCACCTTGAGTTGTCATTTTTCACTTATTGCCGAACTGTTTCGGTATTTCCTGAAATTCAATCGTCATACTCCGAAGATGTCGGATTATATTTGTTCCGAAAAGTATCCGGGTACTTCCAAATCTTTATCGTTATTTCCCGAAACTTTTCGGATTAAACATTTCCCGAACAAGTCTGGTTAAATTTTTTTCGGAATATCCCGACTATTTTTTACAGTGGAGGGATGACCCCCCACCCCCTCCGTAATCAAACGTAATCAAAGCTCCGACCCCCCCCCTCCCCCCTACGTGATTACGTAATATGTGGACGACCCCTTAGTTGCCGAGATTTCTCATAATCACTGGGCTTCGTAGAAAGGCGCGTAGGGCTAGATAAGGTTATAAAGTTTTGATGCATGCCGATAACATGTTACTGATAACGCACTTTTGTTATTGTACTATTGATATAAAATAATTTAACTTACTGAAATATGGATTTAAAATATTTTAAAATACATGAAAAGAAGACCCCGGGTGGGTTTTGAGCGAGGGGGTTTTCACTCGCGTATTACTCCGTAGGTTCGATGCGTATTAACTCGTATTAACGTGTATTAACGCGTATTAATCCGTATTGATGCGTATTAACCGGTATTAACGCGTATTTACGCGTGTTAACGCGTGTTTTTTTACATTTACGGACGACGCAACCGCGCGGCTACCGGCGGCCCAAACGGCGCCGAGCCCTCGAGCTTCCTAGCCCCCCCCCCCCCCCCCCCCCCCCCCCCGCAAAGGAAGAATTGAACAAAAAACAAACAGCTGAGGGCACAGGAGGCTTCTAAAACAACAGTTTTCAACACCATTTTTATTTGTGCAACAAAGTCGAGTGCCTACTCCTTACCAAACAGTGGTCAAATTTCACTCAGTCGAGTAGCTGCCATGTTTTATTTTATTTAAGACTGTTCGCGCTCTGATCGCATTATTGTGCTGAGGGCAAGGGCAGGTACCTAGTGAACCACATTAATTGAGTGGCAGCCCCCTCCATGTGTTCAGTTGGTCTCCAACCTCTTACTAGTGTTAACTCTGCATATCCTCTGGAAAGGGCCCCAGCCCCCAGCCCGGGGCCCGGGGGACGATTCACGAATCGCCGCCCGGTCCGAGCCTGCCCTCGCGAATCAAACACTACCGCTCAACACGGACCGCCCCTGCGGCCTGCTTGGCGATGGGTCCATGTACTCCGGTGTACTGACGTGTACTTCCCTCAACCCCGCACTACACTGGTGTGGCCACCTCCGACGGTGTCCCGACAAACGTCGTCTGTGCGGAGGCTACAGGCCACTAAACGCCTCGAGCTCGGAGATACCCCCCCCCCCCCTTACCGTCCAATGCAGGTCTTTTCTTTTCTGTCCGTTCTTCCGTTCCGTTCCAGTATAATCCGAAAAGAGAATAAAATCCCTGGCCCAACATCACATCGTTCACACCAGAGTTTATCAACGTACAGGGAGATGGAATAGCAGCAGACTTTACACTAGTGTCGCTCGCTGTAGACTTCAGGGCGCGCTCGAAGGCTCGAACCATTGGCCTGTTCCTTCATCGGACGGACTATAGCACCGGACCCCTGCAACAGTCTGGGGTAGGCAACCCAACCGGCACAAGCTGTTGCGGAGCTGCCTATTGGTAGGCGGGCAGCGCCTGCCGCTCGGGGCTTGCGTGCATTACCGCGTATTGAATGCGTATTAACACGTATTAACGCGTATTAACGCGTATTAACGCGTATTATTGCGTATTAACGGGTAATAATACGTACTCACGCGTATTTTCCGTAATAAGACGTATTAGAAGGTATTGCGATTACTCCGTAGGTGGAAATCGAGAGTGAAAACCCCCTCGGTTTTGAGCCCACCATCGCATTTTCGGCCACACATCAAAAAACATCGTAGCTCACAAGCTGCAACGAATTTATTAATGTGGACAATTAATGCCGAGTTTACCATTACCTCGCACGGGAGTGGGTAAATAAGGCCTTCATCGCTTGCACGGAATCGAACCGGCTAGCCCAGAAATCCTCTGGGGAAGGTACCAACCTTCATGCAGATGTTAGCGCTGCAAAAAAAGCATTACTGGACAGGTCTTGGCACAGAAAAAGGAGTTTGCAGTCTCAACATATTAAATAGTTTTTAATACTACAACACAACAATTTAAAAAACACTGTATTAAACACTTTGAAAATGGTACAAAAAGCATACCTTAAAAAACTAGCAATAAAACTTATGCCAAAAATAAGTATTTGTAAAAGAAAATTTGTCAAAAAAAAGTTTATGCTTTTACAGCTTTCTTCCTCGTCTTTCACGTCACAGTCTAAACCGTTATTTCTTCTTACTTTTTCTTTTGCTGCAGCAGCAACAGGTGCAATATCCTAACCCCCCCGCAACCCACAGGAGGCTGCAGCAGCGGCATGAACAGGTTGTGCTGCCCCCGTCATCCTGTTCATGACAGGCAATGCAGAAGCATCTGCTACTGTGGAATCCCCAGCGCATAACACAGCAGCCACAACTGTCGAAGCAACATAGAATGTTCACAAACCTCCACGCGTCGCAGCAGTCACACCGGCAAACCTCTAGTGGATCGACGGACGGCCCTCCCCTCCGGCACCCATCCCGGCCTTTATCCGGTGGCCTGCCATAACCATCGGATGCTGTCATGACTGCAACATTCAAACGTGACCCGTTGGTAAATTCACAAGCATTTACAAGTTCGAGGAAAACTAATCTATTTCATTTATTAATAAAAAAACTACTTGTATTTATGCACAGAACACGCGATAAAGCAAGGCTAACAACAAGTTCCCTCTGCAATCACAAATAATCTTAAGGCCATCCCTTATGAAATATGACTGCGAGCTAGAACGGTGAAATTTGGGATACCCAGAGATTCCGCTCCACATAGTCGTCCTGTAAAACCGCATATCGCTAAACCAATTTTGAACCGAGATACGGTGGTCCAAAGTGGCCCAATTACAGCTATGAAGGGCTATTTTCTGTGACGTGTTGGGATTAAACTATTGGTCGCACGGGAAAACCGATGGCACTAAGGTGTGGAGAAAAGCGTAACATGGGGAATATGTCGGGCCCAAATTCCGGAATCAGTACGGAAATGTATGATTTGGCCGTTCAAAGTTTGGCCTTTTGAAGGGCAAATGCCGAGAACTCTTATGCCCTCTGCTAATTGTCCGATCCATTTCTGACCCGACGTAATCCCTAAGTCAGCCTTTCCCCAACACGCAGGTACCAACGGTTTTCCTGTGCGGCCCGTAGTTTACTCACTGGTCACAGAAATATAGGCTGTTTGAGGCGCGTTTTGACTCTTTTAAATCTGCCGGGCTCGGAAAGCGAAGCTGCAAAGTGGCGCGGCGGTGGCTGTAGGAACTACGTGCACGCCGGGTGTGGGTGTGATGGTCTGCGGAGGCTGGCCTTTACAACTGTGTACACAACGGCGCAAGGACAAAGAAAGCAATAACCGTGACGCTCCGGTCTGTGCCTGCCGGGCCGGGCGGGCCAGCCCATGCGGACCGCGGGCTCTCGCCTTCCTTCCCGGCTGCCGGGCCCTCGCTGCTGCTCGGGCCGAGTCAGCCGCCGGCACTTGCCGCTCCTCTGGGTGTCCCTGCCGGGCCCCGGGCCCTGGTCTCCGCTGTCCGGTGCAGAGGAATTAGCCAAACGGATCGTGCCAACATGTGCCGAAACATACTGCGAACCGACCAAATTTACGTTGTACTCAAGCCGTCAGGCTGGTCGCGAAGACCCCCCCCCCCCCACCTCTCTCTCTCCCTCTCCCTCTCTCTCTCTCTCTCTCTCTCTCTCGCTGCGGTTTCCAACGAAAGTCATAGTCTCAGACGGAGCACGGATTAGCGACCCTGTGGCCGGTGCCGCTCGGCCCGGCATCGAGTCGCATGTGTCGTTCATTACCTGCCCTAATCCCATCAAGGAGCCGGCCGATGGGTGACTCTGGGTGACAAGCAGTGCCGTGCTAAGTGCGAGAGAGATGGCTGGTACGGGGCCCCCGACCGAGCTTCTCTCTTGCACTGCTGCAGTCAGATGAGACGGTCCATGTACATCTCGTATCTCGTACAGTCCCGACCAGTACCCACAACCACCAACATTCGAACGGGTAGGGCTACAGACGTCTGCTTACCACCGATTTGTTTGTCGAATCGTGCCCTAGGTATTGATCTTATTATTGAACACACTTGAACGCGTGGTAAAATATTTAAAAAAGAGATCAGCGTGCTGATGAAAGGAGAACAATACCGTGCCGAATGTGCGTGCCCGGAGACCCGGCGGAGCCACGCGGGGGGCTCCTTGTTGACACTGCTTCAATGGGGATCCGCATAATTACTTTATGGTCTGCCCGGACCCAAAGAAGGGAGGGGCGAGGAGGGAAGGCGGGGGAGGGCAGCGGGCCACAGTCACTGACCGGCGGCAGCGTGAAACTAGGTGCGGTACTTGGCATGGAATGCTCACGCAGATACGTGGTTATGTTACCAAAATTCACGAAGACAGTGGCGCGATCCTACGGAAAATGGCTGAACAAAACCTGTCAGGGGGTATTCCTAAAGCTACTTTTGTAGATACACATTATAAGTGACTCTAGCCGTGCCAGAAAATGGCAGCGACTCGGACCACCTTAATAAAACGCAAGATCAGGGCACCGTGCGTTACATGAAGATTTTCTGCTTCTGCACTTGAGGCGAGCTCTAAAGTATAAAAATGACATTTCTGACACTTAAATACATTAAAGGTTGCATTAAAATCGCGTGAAAATGTGACATTGAGTAACTGATAAGTATGCAAAACTTTCAGGAAAACTGATATAATCTATATATTAAAATGAAAAGAACTTGTCGTTAAACACAAAACACACGGCTCCAAGTAAGCTGATCCAGCCGGAAACACGTGTCCGCAGGACCCACACGCAGCCCATGCAGTTTCTAAATAAGTACACATATGTGCATAAGCTAAATGAGATTAAAACATCCCTCTGCATTTATCCGGGCTTGGGACCGGCAACAATTAACAGGATGACAACAAAGGGCATCTTGTCAAAAGTTGGCTACATTTATGTTATTTTGTTCATACTGTTTTTTATTACAATAAACACTACAAAATAATGCATAACACTAATACAAACACAATACAAAGTAGCGTAAAATGTTGTGCCAAAAAAATCAACAAAAATTGAGACAAAACATAAAAGATGGTTGAAAGTTTTGACAGAACACCAATTCTTTACCAGTAGTGTTAGCACCCATAACCTAGTTTTGGGGACACAGCCCGCACTGCGCGCCCAGTTCTGCAAACCACGCATTCTGACCGTCGCGAAGCGCCGCGCCTAGATAGCAGAGCGAGCCCTCGGGCGGCTCGCGGCGCGGAGCGGCGGGCAGATGCGACTGGACTGCGATCAAGAACGGACGCTCCGGTGGGCGAGTGCAGGGCGGACACACTTCTACTAACTTAGCCGTGCCTTTCTTAGTCTCAATACACTAATCTAAACTGAACCACCTTGATTACTCCGTTCTTCCTTCTCACTATCGTAACATGGTGAATCGGCCTTTTAAGAACATCTCCTCTTCGGTCCTGCCCGCTAGGTTAGGCTAGTTTGTGTCTCGCTCTTCCTCTCCGAGTTCTAGCCTTACTCACAAGATCGGCGCCCCTGCTTAGTGGCAAAGCAGCGCATCTCCGCCGACAAGACCCCCCTCACCCCACGGACCCGATTTCCTCCAACTGTGGCACGCGAGGAAATCAGCCGGCTCTCCACGGACGACATCGCTCTCCATTGCAAGAAAACGTCGACAACTTCTCCTGCCTCAACAAGAACATCAAGAAACGCCGTAACAAGATCGTCAATTTCATCACAAATTCAGTGAGTCTGGCTCTTGCCCCACCCCAAGTGACCATATGTCTGCCTCCCACTGCGCCTCTCGTCACTTTGACACCTCGGACATCACGCCCCGTCACCTGTCGGTCACATTGATCTACCGGATTAGATTTCCTCCAAAAGTGGCCGTACAGGCGGACAGTCACGCCGGAATCGCCCAGAAATCCGGCACACACCGCCTTCTGCAGTCCACCGCTTCAGTCTCCATCACCTCGCCGCAACGCAGCCCCTCGACATCCGTCATGGCCAAGATGGACAAGATGCTGGAGACTCGTGCGGCGCCTCTGGCAGCCACCGCCCCGCCCTTCTCCGGTGAGTCTCTCCCAAACACTGTGTCCGACACGACTGCAGGACACGGAACGGACCTCCCCGGCCCAGGTCACGGGCGCGGCAACGTGCGCGGCGACATCGGCAGTGTCCACGACGACGGCAACTTCCTCGACGACGGTGACCCCCGCGACGACGACGGCAGTGGACTCGACGACGGCGACCCCCGCGACGACGACGGCTGCGGACCCGACGACGGCGACCCCCGCACCGACATGTGAGTCTCGCGAAACCAGGTCATGCTGACACGGTGACGCGCGTCGGCGGGCCGGCGCGCACTCGGTCACCGCTCCCGCGGCTGCAGGCTAGCCGCGCCCGCGACTCCGGCTGACCTTGCAGTTTGCACCCGCGGCGCTCCCAAACCAGCTCACAACAGAAATCAGCGTTTTCCACCTCACAGGTGACCCCACCTACCGCCCCACAGATGTTGTTAGGCATTCAAAGAAAAATTTTGTTTTCAAGGAGACCGGCATAGCTTCGGCTAAAGAGTCCTAAAAATATATATGCATATATTCATATATTCAAAAAAAGCGCTTTAAAGAGGGAGGGCTTAAAAAGCATGCATAAATAAAAGGATCCAAAAAGCTATTTTAATTTTAGGACGTCCATAAAATAACTTTTAAGTTCATTTAATCCTGGCGGCAGTCCTGAATCGAACCTTCTTTTTGTAAAAGAAGAAAATCATTACAAATGCCTGATTGAGGACGATGTCCATTCTCAAGGATCACAGCCAACTCCGCATGCCGTTACTTCTGAAGAGGACGTATATTATGCATTTCCTGAGACGAACTATGGCCCACGGAACAACAGTAACCAGGAAGGTAGTAAATTTTTTTCATGCCACTACATACCATACCTAAGTTTTCGTCGTGTGCCTTTTATTTAACTTTTCCTCTGACAGTGTGTCCATACAATTACGAGGAGGATTTATTTGCCGAATATTTGCCTTCCGCATATCCAATTGGCACGACTGCAGCAAGATCTGTCCCAGTCGTCGACCTGCCAGGTACGATACAATGGTGTCTACGTCCATGTTATGATATTAAAAAAAATTCATGTTACATTTTTTTAAACTGTACTTCCTCTTCCCAGCGGTCGTAGACAGGAAGTGCTCGTTGAGCCTTAACAACAACATAGGACAGCACTACATGTGGGGGGCACTGATGTACGGAGAAGTAGTACAGGGAACTAAAGCAGTGACTCTCGGGGAGTTTAATGTGCGCTGTCCTAATGAGCAATGTGGTGCAATCTTCTGGGAAGCCGAGAGATTACACAGCACGAAAGACGTGCCGGCCTGGTGCTGTGGAAAGGCTGTTCGATGCATACTAAGTCCTGAGGCCAGATTCAAACGAATCAGTGACCCACATGTGCTCGAATTGTACACAGGCACTTCAGACGACGCTCGTCACTTCCAAGAATGTATCGTCGAGTACAACAATGCCTTAAGTTGTGCGATTCCGATCACTAACTACGGTTCAAGACAGCTGCGGACTGGACGAGTCATCTCGTTGAACGGACGACTCACATTCCAGTACGACACCACCTTGTCTTCAGACATGACAGAGGGCCAGCTGTTCTTCGCTGAGATGTCTAGGGAAACAACTCAACAGCGTGTCATGAGGGGTCAGCCCACATTAAGGTCGGATATCATGTCAGTTCTTGAAAGGTATTTGAGAACCCACAATGACTTGGTGAGAACGTTCGAGCTAGCCGGCCGTCTCCAACGTCGTAACCCAACAGAGAGAGTGACATTGCTGGTAAATCCCCATCGCGACGGATTCAGGGTAACAAACAGGTGAGTCCTATTGATACGCTTCTATTGTGATCATCGTCCGGCCAATTTCTTTATAACGCCTTAGCAGTAGAACAGCCGGTTGCATTTTTTTTCGTCAATTATGTCGTGCTTTCTCTTTCCTTTGTTGAAATAGGGAGTGTCTTGACACGGATGCTGGCGCATTGCGGCCATCTGGCAGCAGATTCATCGCAGCTGTGTACACCGGAAGAAGGCTTCATTATAAGTACGACGTGGCACTGTTTCCAAAGGGCGACAATGACGGCACTGTGCCGGTCCGAACAGTCCATGAGGCAAGTCCATCACTGGACGTGATGCTGTACCCGCTGATCCATCTGCACTCAGAAGATCCATGGGTGGAAGTGGCAGCAGAGCGTAATCGCGCGCAACGCCCTCGCCGAGACCTTAAGTCCACTCTTTGTGGGACACACAGAGAGTATTATTCGTCACGAATAATGATCAGACCAGATATGGATGAGGGAATCCTTCTTCAGTCAAGGAGTCTGTTTCAGCAATGGCTGTGTGACGCCGCAGCGAAGATAGAGGACAACAACCTGAACTTCGCTGAGGCAAACAACGAAGAGTTGCAAGTGTGCCAACTGGACAGTTTGCAGAGATTTGTGAGATCTGAGGCCGACAACTTGGGTAAGAAACCCGGTCGCGTCGTCATGATACCCAGGAACGTTCAGACAAGCGAACGGGCAATGTACAACAATTATATGGATTCGGTGCGTATCACGATGGAGTACGGGGCACCTACAATGCTCATGACATTCACCACGAATCCGAGGTGGCCAGAGATCGTCAGAACCTTACGTGATCGAGGACTAGGGCCAGACGAGTACTCCAATGCCCCGGACGTACTCGTTCGCACGTACCTTGCCAGGTTAAATGTGCTTATGAGCGACGTCATCAACAAGGGAATCTTCGGTCGTGTCCTAGGCTACTCAGGCGTCCACGAGTTCACCTCTACATTGTTGCCCCATTTTCACATGGCCATCATTCTAGATCCTGCGGATGCCCCACAGACCGCCAATGATGTGGACGCAGTAGTTTCTGCAGAGATACCGTGTGTAAAGAAAGAGCCGGACCTCTTCTATTACGTAATGAAGCACATGATCCACCGACCATGCGACGGCTCCTCACCTGCTTACGAGAATCCTATGTGCAGACCCAACGGCGTCCCGTGCACAGCGGGATTTCCCTTTCCATTCAGGGCGGTAACCACCGTAACAAGCAGAGGACCACAACTCAGAAGAAGAGAAAACGCCCCAATATGGTCTTTGAAACATAGATGCCTTGTTGACAACCGGTGGGTAGTGCCATACCCACCGAAACTCGGAATCCGAACCGAAAGTCATCTAAATGTTATGCATTGCGGTCAAAATCTGTGCTACAAGTATCTATATGGTTACTTCACCAAGGAAAGCCGTGGCCAATGCGTACAAGGAGGCATGCTACGCTATTTCAGAAACAATGCATCCGCAGATGTCATAGACTGGGATGAAATAAGGCATTTTCAAGACCTGAGAGCAATTGGCCCATATGAGGCAGTATTCAAAATTTTAGCTGTACCAATTGCGAGATTGAGCCACAGTGTGGTAACTTTGCCAATTCACCTTCCCGGCAAGGAGTATGTCTACTACAGAGGGGATTATCACCTTGCCGCTGAGCTGGGTGGATCATCTAAACTACAGGGATGGTTTAACCTCAACCATCATGATCCATCAGTGAATGATCTACTATATTCACAGATAGTGAGAAGATACAAGTAAGTATTCAGACATGTAGATGACGGAAGTACAAATTTTGCATCGTTATATTTGAAAGTAACAACTGAACACCATATTGAACTCTCTTTTTTTCTGCAGGTGGCACAAGGGCGAGTGGGTTACCAAGACAGCAAGTAACACACTTGGACGACTTATGCACGTAAACCCATCACCTCGCAACATGGAACTATTCTATCTGCGACTGCTACTACTCAACAGACCAGGAATGAAGTCCTTTCAGGACGTTCTAACAGTGGAGGGCCATCAGCACGGGACGTTCCAGGAGGCTTGCATTGCTCTCGGTCTCAGTGACGGCGACAAAATGGACTATACTTCAGCCATGCAGGAAGTTGCAGCCCACGGAGCATCTCGCCAGATCAGAACATTTTTTGCAACCATCGTTGCAACATGCCCGGTGGATGATGTCGAAGCTCTATGGGCGAGCCACCGGTGTGCCATGAGCCGGGACTTCGTACGTCAAGGGTGCAGCAGACGCGAAGCATTGATAAGAGCCAGAAGAGAAATCCTGAGGCAGATTGGTGACATGATAGGCGAGAACACTGTTCAAAACAACGGTTCTGACCCCAACGACACTGTTATTACACAAGAGAATGCCAGAAAATGTGAGCTGCGCGTACCAGTCGAAGATGTATCACAAAGTGACGTAGAAGAAGGCGTCCCAGGTGATTGGGAGTTCCTGCACAGCACACCAAGTCCAGATACACTCGACGGCGTAGCACAGAACGTTAACATCGCACAGTTGATGGATAACTTGAACACACATGTGCAAAAGTATTCCCCGGAACAGCACGTTGCGCACACTACCGTAATGAACGCAGTGACTGGCTCCTGTGAATCTGGCAAGTTTTTCTCACTAGAAGCACCTGCTGGCTGTGGGAAGACTTTCCTGTACCAAGGAATTCTACTGGACTGCAAGGCAAGAGGCATCCCAGTTGTGTCGTGTGCAATGACTGCTCTCGCCGCGCTCTTGCTAGAAGATGCAGATACGTTCCACAAGACTTTTGGCGTGCCGGTAAGAGCAAGGCAGGATGGGACGGAGCGTTCGTTCCTTGAAAGAACGTGTAATGAGGCACGCCGTCTTTCGGAGGCACAACTTATCGTCATCGACGAAATGTCAATGGTCGCCCGGTGGCAAGTCATTCTCATGGACTGTTTCTTACGGGACATTATGAATTGTCAGCCGCATGTATTTGGTGGAAAAGTTGTGCTTCTTGGAGGAGACATGGGTCAAATTCTGCCAGTAATGCGCAACACTTCATCCTCGGAACTGATTGCTAATTCCCTGACTGCTTGGCAGCACTGGGGTGCAAGAAAAGAATTGGTTCTTACTAGAAATATGCGAGCCTCCAACGACCCCGAGTTCGCTCAGTGGATTTTGTCAGTGAGAGATGGTAGCGCCAACATTGAAGGGACAGATAACATTAGAATTCCGAGAGACATGATAGTGACAGCTCCGAGGTCACGTCAAGCAGAGCAGGCACAACTGTCCGGTGCACGCACGAGCGACCAACATGCGAATGCTTGTGCCCTGATTGACGAGGTATGGAGGTGTACTTTTCAATAATGGTATATCCAATATTTCATGAACATATTGGTGTGTTTCGGGAATGTAAAAATGTTTCTGTTTCAGGTGTACACCGACTTCAGCCTGAATTGTCTGCAATCAGCTATCATCGTAACTCCTACTAATGATGCAGCAAGGATGATTAACAACATCGTACTTCAGAAAATGCCCGGAAATGTCTCGGAGAAATCCTATTATGGCAAGACATGTGTCATTTACCAGGACAGAGGCCAGCAAAAAGAAGAGCAACTAGGCGAATTTGTGATGTCCCACGAAGAACTTGCGAATGTTAATGCAGCGAATCTGCCACCGCACCGCTTGACATTGAAGGAGGGATGCGTAGTGATGCTACTAATTAACCTCAACAAGAAACTAGGACTCTGCAATGGTGCGAGGTTCGTGGTCGAGAAGATGCTGACACATGCGATCTGTCTGAGAAGGCTGGTCCCATTCAGAGGCGAGCGTGACGCCATCTTCATCCCTAGAATGACAATGAGGAGTGACGACGTCCCGGTAGCTGGCAGTATTCAGCGGTACCAGTTTCCGGTGGCTCCAGGCTTCGCTGTAACTATTAACAAAAGCCAAGGTCAGACTTTCGACACGGTCGGGGAGTTTCTTGGGCGCCCAGTGTTTACTCACGGCCAATTTTACGTGGCAGTAAGCCGGGGCAGAACAGTAAAGACAGTTTTCATCTGTGTCATGAGAGGAGGGCAACAAGGACCAGGTGATTTGTTGAGGGGAGGCAGAGCGGCCTGCATGAATGTTCAAACCAAGAACATCGTGTACAGGCACGTGCTCTTGTAAACGGTAGGTAACAAAATCGAAACATATTTCATGCATTATCACAACAAAACTGTAATGCAACATCTGAGTATATGTATCCGTCTCTGCCTAGGGCAATCTGACTCAGGCGCAGGGGAGGAGCAGGCTGGCCCCAACATCCCAGAACGTGACAATCCCTAGAGGGGTCAGTGGTGAGGGAAACCGGATTGAACGTGAAACCGGGTGTGGTGGCACACACACTCGGGAGTAACTCATTCGGGAGTACTTGGCAAGGGCTTGTCGAACCGTGCACCAGGGCCAACCGACTGCTGTGCACTTAGTAGGCTGCCACTGGTCCCCGCGAAGACATGCTTTAAAATTGGTCTGTCTCCAACAGCATCAAAAACGAAAATCATATACACTTAGTTATATATTTAACGAGATTTCACATGACGTTTCTTTTACATCCAACAGGCCATAGGCCCCTTGAGGAGCGCAGGGGAGTGGCAAGTCGGCCCCAACACCTATGGAAGAGCGCAGGGGAGAGGCAAGTCGGCCCCAATACCCAATGAAGGAGCGCAGGGGAGAGGCATGTCGGCCCCATCACCGTCCCAGAGAGAAGCCTCCTCTGCGGATGCCGTGCTTGTTCGCGGAACCGCAGAGGAGTGCAGGCTCGCCCCGGGAGGGATGGAGGGAAGGGGTAGCCTAACTGTTCGTGGTACTCGAGTATTTTTGAAGTCTCAGTATCCGTACAGTTAGCGCTTCCACTAACCTCGGAGACACCATGAAACCCGACATCACATCTCACCGCAGTCGAGTCGGAAGACTTCTCCGGAGATACGAAAGCAGTAATCGCGAGAGTTGAGGGCGATCACCGGTAACGTTTTCGGTTGCATCCAGCGGTAAGATGTTCGTCTACTGTGAGGTTTGCGGAGGCACCAACCGAATGGTCTCGCCTCGCCCCGCCACGCCTCGCCTTTAAACCCCTAACTTACGTACTTGATCAACGAGAACATCCGCGGCAAAGCGTTCACTTTCGTGAGACCCCTTGCGGGGCAGAGATGTTCCGCCGCGGAGAGACCTGTGGGGCTCCTTCGGGGATAAAGTGCTGCCGGCGTGGTGAGACTACTGCACAGGTGTCACTTTCAAGATGACCGATGACCTCGAGGTATGTGGAAGCACCAACCGAATGGGTACTGAGACTGAAAACACTCGAGTACCACAAACGGTTGGGCTACCCCTTCCCTCCGTCCCACCCGGGGCGAGCCTGCACTCCTCCGCGGTTCCGCGAACAAGCACGGCATCCGCGGAGGAGGCATCTCTCTGCGTCGGTGATGGGGCCGACCTGCTTCTCCCCTGCGCTCCTTGTTCGGTGTTGGGGCCGACTTGCTTCTCCCCTGCGCTCATTGTTCGGTATTGGGGCCGACCTGCCTCTCCCCTGCGCTCCGTGTTCGGTGTTGGGGCCGACTTGCTTCTCCCCTGCGCTCCTTTGATGTTCGCTACTCGCTGTCGCTGGTTGTGTTTAGCTCGAGATCTGCCTGGAGGTTGACGTCATGCAACTGACTCCTGGGAACTTCCTGCAAACATACATAACACACCAAAAAAAAAAACACATACAACATACCATAAAATAGATTTAGTCATAACCTGATTAAGATGCACCAACCGTATCACGGCCAAACACTGTGCCCATGTTGTAAAGAGGCATTGCAGCACAGGCGTTGTCGGTGACGCCAACACCAACAGACAACAGCGTGTTCTTCAAGACGGCGTCCAAGGCATCGTCCCCTTGAGCAACAGCCAACTTCACAGCTTCTCTCAAGCTTGGTAGGTGTAGAGGCCCCCGACCATTCCGGCTGAACACGGCCTTTGCGTATGTCGAGAGCTTCAGCGGATCAAGCTTGTCAACATGACGGGCAGCATGAAGGGAAAGCTTCTCGCTGTTTAAACTTCCGCAAAACGGACACAGCGTCAGAGGATTAGACTCAATGGTCTGCCTGTTCTGGATAGAGAACTGAAAAAAATCACACGCTAATGTTAATCGTTGCCGCGCGTGAAGATACGGAAGTGAAGGAAATTGACACATACGCCAAGCCTCCTAGCATCATCGACGTCCTTGCAGCGGTGCTTGCCCGGACGCCTCCGCTCCAACTCCACCTTCCGGCAGCGCTTGCATTTTGCTGCTGATTGCCCTGCAGCAGCTGCAGCTGGCTGCGCCGGGGTGGAAGAGTCCCGCAGCCTCGCCGCGAGTGGGACGTCGTCATCTTCGGGAGACGCTGAGGTGACGGCCTGTAGTGAAATATAAGTTCATAAAAAGATAAACGAAAATGAATGTGTCGGGAACATGCCTGACGACAGTGGGTTTGCATACACGAGGTCCGGGCTGTGCGTCACGGAGATGGCCTTTTAAATGATCCATGAGGAGCTCTTTACAGCCAAAGTCTCGGGCACCGCACTCAGCACACCTGTAGCCCGGGTGGTCAGGGACCGGTGCAGAAAGACGGAGTGAATCATCCGAGTCACTAACTGAAAAAGGATTCGACAATAAATACTAACAACATACATGGAACGCACTAGAGATTTAACTGACAGCAAGACGATCGTACCTTTCATGTCCGCAAGAAGATTAATGGATACAGGTGAAGGAGGCGGTAAACGTGGCATGCCTAACTGCCGTGTCGGCGCACGGGCGGGTGGCGCCACCATCCGGCTAAATCCTCTCAATCTTGGAATCGCCAAAGGTGAGATCGGCAACTCAGCAGCACCCCGTCCTCTCACAGCGACTGTCAGGCGAGGAAGTGGCCTTATTCCCGGCAAATTGGACACAGGCACGGGCTCAGGTGCAGGCACTGGCACAAGCACAGGCTCCGGACCCGCCGCAGTCGGCATTGCCCAGAGAGGTGAAGGAGTTCTAGAAACTGAAACACGCAAGAAAGCATTAGATAGAACGATTGTAAATTTCGTTCAGACGCAAGTGCAGGACTCACCACTACAATCATAGGTAGACTGCTCCAAGAAACGCAGCATGCTATCTGGGGAAGCTTCCCACGAGGTCGATGTCGATTGGAATCTTGGTGGCGTAGCCATGATCACTGAATCTGAAACACCAATGAAACGCACGATAGTCAAAGTCATACAGACATATTCTTGCAGCAGCCGTTTTAAGATCGTTTTACGGTAACCTCTCAGCTGAGAGTTGTCAGCCGACACGGCCAGGAGGACGTCTGTCCACCCAGCACGCATCTATATCCCCCAGTACTTGCAAAGTACTCCGACCCAACAGCGCGTATAAAGGACTCGATAGGGTCACAATAGACCGTACCTTACATCGCCCTTTTAACTGGCTGAAGTGACAGACTACCCGCTTTCCCTGATTATCATGCCCAGACAAGGTTATCCCGCACGACATGCCACTGAAGGCAAGTCGATATAGGACCCCAGGCTCAACCAACGACATGATAACCAATGAAGGAGACAATAACAAATTAAGCTGAAAAAAGAAATAAGTTAGTACCTATAAGCAATTCAACAAAAACTGACGGTGATTCTAAGTGTGGAGACTTCGGGTCACCCGAACTAAGCTGTATCTTCTAAACGAAATAAGATACAAAGAAAAACATTAGAAGGTTTTCGTCTTTAAACTTGACGCGCAGACGTTTTTCTTCTATGACTTTTTTTGCTAGTTAATTTAAAACAAGCCTTTTGAAGACCTGCAACCAAAATGTCATTAACAAAAAAATTTATAGAAGCAAAAAAGTTCCTCCGGTTTTTGTTAGAAGATAATGTTATATAATGATTTTACGTTTCTGCATCATTGTGGAAGATATAACCTAGTTCAGGTGACCCAAAGTCCCTACACTTAGAAAATTCATAAGTTTTGTAGACAGCGATTAAGGTACTTAATTTTTTTTTGTTTTCAGCTCATTTTTAATGTCTCCTTCATTGGTTATCATGTCGTTGGTTGAGCCTGGGGTCCTATATCGACTTGCCTTCAGTGGCATGTCGTGCGGGATAACCTTGTCTGGGCATGATAGTCAGGGAAAGCGGGTAGTCTGTCTCTTTAGTCAGTTAAAAGGGCGATGTAAGGTACGGTCCATTGTGACCCTATCGAGTCCTTTATACGCACTGTTGGGTCGGAGTACTTTGCGAGTACTGAGGGATATAGAGGTGCACTGGTTATACCAGTCGTGTCGACTGACAACTCTCGAATGAGAGGTGACCTTAAATACCGTCTGTTACGTTTGACACTATTGACGTTTCAATTTCAGATGGCTTTCGCACACAGTATTAATTGCACCCTGAAAGGGTTTTGCGTGTGCCCGTGGGAATGGGCTATAGATCAAGATAGATTGGATTTTATGGTAAACGTCAACATGGACGCGGTGGATGGTAATTTCACTTTCTGTTAAATGGCATAGTAAAGAATGAAAACAATCGATCGCATTAAAAACCAACACATGATTTTCTACCTCACACTTATCATATTATTTCATTTTTTTACATGGAAAACAGCAACTCCAGACGACAAAGCCAAAGGACCAGAAAGAGGTACGTCAACAATTTGCACGAGGGTAATCCATTATGTTTAAGCAGACATGCAAGTTTTTGACCATAACAGCATGGCAAATTATTCAATGAAATTTTTACAGATACATATCGATTGAACGTCTCGATCACCGAGTCGGACAAGGCATTGTGTGAAATCGGTATGCCGGACGAAGACGGTAATGCACAACAGTTCTTACAATGTGGGTAAATGTAACGTTTTTTTGTCGAAACAAAGTCGATCACATGACGTTTAACTTTCAGATACAACTGCGTTCCTGCGAGACGATGGCAGCGACGAACTCGCGGATTTCCCGCTGACGTCCGGTAAGAATTAACTTATTCTAGAAAAATCCTGAAGTCGCAATGACGTGCAACAGACAGACGTCAACCACGAAATTATATTAATTTACAACGTTTTCCTGGTGTAACACAGTACTAGCTGCAGCACAAAAGACAACGCTTAATGCAATGCAACGCGACTGCAGTTCTGACTCGGACAGTGGGCCAATCTTGATATGCTCGTTCAATATCCCCGAGACACCAAATGGTGAGAAAATGCACCACCAATGGACAACGCCGGACGCAAGTTTACAATGTGACTGCTCTTCTGACTCGGACAGTGGTCCAAGCTTGATATGTTCATTTACTATCCCCGAGACACCAAATGGTGAGACAATGCACCATCAACCACCTGCGATGCACGTCTAGCACAATAATTTTCCGAGATGTTTGCTCACAGGGACTCTGTACTGCGATGGTGACTCCGACGCGGAAAGTGGGCCGGAAATTCAATCATGTTTGAACATTCCACAGACTCCCGCAGGTCTGCAAGTACAACCATGATGTGTGTAGATCTGTGATGTAGGTGTACAACAATATTTAACTATACGGTCTGTCTTCAGGTACTGACAACCCTGAACGACCGACAACCGGAAACGTTCCGACGTTAAGCGGCAATC
>JAPTSV010000822.1:0-26557 GCA_026979955.1 Megalurothrips usitatus | reverse complement strand
CGCCGGCCAGCACCGCAGTCTGCTGTTCGCCTTCCCAGACATTATCGACTGGCTGCCGGTGTCCGCCCAAATGTTTGTGGACGGCACATAGAAAATTGCGGGTGCCCTGATCCCGGACGCAGTGCAGGTCGTGTCCGTAGTTTTCAACTGGTCGAACCACGTAAGTGACAAAAACGCTCCGTAGCCAAACATTTAGCGTCAACAGTATTTGTAACGGTTTGGACGGATTGTTTTTAGGCGATCCCCGTTGACTACGCCTTCACAACTGCATTTGCGGAGGAGGCCTATGTGGCCATCCTGACTCGGTTCGCCCAGCTGGGTGTTGTGGGGCAGACCGTGTCCACTGAGGTGAGCCTCATGAACGCGGGCCGGCGCGTGTTTGGGACTGCGGCCGGCTTCCGCCAGTCCGGATGCCTCCGGCACCAAGTCGTGCGGGTGCACGAGGCCGTAGGGAGGTACGGCCTCGTCGAGGCCTTCCGGGACGAGCCCGTCCTGATGGAGCTGCTGCGGCGCCTCTGCGCCTTCCCCCGCCTCTACGCCAACGACATGGCGAGAGGGTTCACCGCGGTGTGGCAGGGCATCCACCGCAACGGGCGGAACCCTGAGGTGTATGCCAGGGCGTACCCCATGCTCCGGTACTATTACGACCAGTGGCTGGTGAGGGTGGGGCCCCGACGGCTCTCTCGCACGGCCTCTACCACGCCACGACGAACACGGTGGAGATCGACCACCACCATTTCAGGAGGCACCTGGTCCACGCACCACGGCCGACAACCTGGGACGTGGTTGGTACGTAACACCGGATGGATAAGGGGCCTTTCAAATACCACGTGGTACAAAATAGGCCACAATTTCACCCCCCCCCTTGCGTGGTACGGCTAACCTAACCTTCCTATGCATTTACATAGGAGCGTGACTTTTGACAGACCCCCCCCCCCCCCAAATCGGTCACGTGGTATTTGAAAGACCCCTAAACCCGTTTGTTGCTTCACAGTCGGATGGGGGATGGAGGGGAGAAGGGGGGGGGGGGGGGGGGGGCTGAAACGTAATGAGGAACACCACATATAGATACCTGTTACGGGCGAATTTCGTTCAGGTGCCGGCTGTCAGCTACTTGTCGCCTTCTGATTCAGGGTTCAAATCCTCTTGGGGAATTCCCCCCTCTGCCGTTTCGAGACTCCATTCGTATTTAGCAATAATGATGGCATCGTTTTTGCAGAGGCGGTACAGCGTGCTCACCGTGAGGCGGCAGAGCTGGTACGGCGGTACCGCGCGGGGCAGCAAAGTGGCCGGCTCCGGGCGCCTGGCTATGTGCAGGCCGCCGCCAACGTCCGCCGGCACGAGCGACGTCTGGCTGCAGGGGGCTGCGTTCTGGAGTTTCTCCATGAAGTGTCCTACTCCATGGAGAATGTCCTCCAAGACCTGCAGCAGTGGGCTGTCCCCGCCCTGGCCACTATCGTGAAGTTCGCCAACTCCGGTATGAAAAGTTGGCCAACATTCTCGGGGACCGTCCCTAAGCAACAAATATACCGCAACTTCGTCAAGACGGCGCAAAACATCATTCCGTGGACAGGTAGAGTCGTGCAAACCGGCGATTGTTCTCACAGATGTATGCGAAATTAAATCAAGAGTATAACAGCCGGTCTCAAGGCCCCCCACCCCGTCTTCGAGAGCCAACATCCCAACAGCTTCACATAACGACACCGGCTCTTCGGCAATGCACCTAATGGGACACGACAGCACACACACCACGACCTGTCTCGAGACTTCCTACCCCGTTCTCGAGGGCCAACTGCTTTTAAGGTTTAAACACACGCCACTGACATGTTGGACCGTGTTAAAACTTCTATCGCGGCCTTAAACCTTCAGTCAACAGCGGAGGTTGCCTAAACACCGGCTTTTGAGCTTTCAACTCGCGCTAACTTCAAGTTAAATGGTAATAAAACCTCTAACAGGTTTCCACGAATTAAACGAAGAAGAGCTAGTGCCTAAACACTTGCTTTTAAGGTTTTAACTCTCACCACCTTTATGTTGGATCGAGTTAAAACCTCTACCGTACCTTTAAAAATTAAGTCAACAGCAGTGGTTGGCTAGACACCGGCTTTTTAGGTTCTAACTTGCGCTACCTTTGAGTTAAATTGAGTTAAAACCTTTACCGCGGCTCCACAAATTAAATAATCATCAGTCGGTGCCTAGACACCGGCTTGTGAGCTTTTAACTGGCGCTACCTCCAAGTTAGATAGAGTTAAAACCTCTACCAGGGCTCCAAAAATTAAATCAACAATAGTAGGTGCGTATGCATCTGCTTCCGAAGCTTTAACTCGCGCTATCTTTAAGTTGGATAGAGTTAAAACCTTCCGCGGCTCCACATATTAAATAAACATCAGTAGGTGCCTAAATACCTGGCTTTGAGGTTTTAACTCTCACCACATGTATGTTGGATCAAGTTAAAACCTCTACCGTACCTTTAAAAATTAGGTCAACAGCAGTCGTTGCCTTTACACCGGCTTGTGAGGTTTTAACTCGCGCTATCTTCGAGTTAGATAGAGTTAAAACCTCTACCGCGGCTCCACAAATTAAATAAACATCAGTGGGTGCCTATACACCTGCTTGTGAGGTTTTAACTCTCACCACATATATGTCGGATCGAGTTAAAACCTCTACCGTACCTTTAAAAATTAAGTCAACAGCAGTGGTTGCCTAGACACCGGCTTTTTAGGTTTCAACTCGCGCTACCTCCAAGTAAGATAGTGTTAAAACCCCCACCGCGGCCCCACAAAAGTAATAAATATCAGTAGGTGCCTAAACACCGGCTTTTGGGGTTTTAACTCGAGTTGGATAGAGTTAAAACCTCTACCGCGGCTCCACAAATTAAATTAACAACATGAGGTGCCTAGACACCGGCTTCTGAGGTTTTAACTCGCGCTACCTCCAAGTAAAATAGAGTTAATACCTAAACCGCGGCTCCAAAAATTAAATCAAAACAGTAGGTGCCTATGCATCTGCTTCCGAAGCTTTAACTCGCGCTACCTTAAAGTTGGATAGAGTTAAAACCTCTACAGCGGCTCCAAAAATTAGATAAACAACGGTAGGTGCCTATATATCTGCTTCTGAAGTTTAAACTCGCGCTACCATCAAGTGTGATAGAGTTAAAACCTCTAACGCAGTTCCAAAAATTAAGTGACCAACAGTGACCAACAGCGCATTTGTGTTGGATCGAGTTAAAACCTCCACCGACCTTTAAAAATTAAGTCAACAGCAGTGGTTGCCTAGACACCGGCTTTTTAGGTTCTTATTCGCGCTACCTTCGAGTTGGATAGAGTTAAAACCTCTACCGCGGCTCCACAAATTAAATAAACATCAGAAGGTGCCTAGACACCGGCTTTTGGGGTTTTAACTCTCACTACAATTATGTTGGATCGGGTTTTAACCTCTACTGCGGCTTTAAAAATTAGGTCAACTGCAGTGGTTGCCTAGACACCGGCTTTTGAGGTTTTAACTCTCACCACATTCATGCCGGACCGAGTTAAACCCTCTACTGCGGCTCCAAAAATTAAATAAACAACAGTAGGTGCCTTAGGGTGTCCCAAAGTTCAACGGAACAAGATACGTTCGAATCTTACCCTCTGCGTAGGTGACATATGAGGAACCCCCGTAAATTTTTTTTTTTTTGGCATGATCGGGCAAGGTTTAGGGGTCGCGACGGGGCCTTATATTTCAACAGGGGAACTCCTGTGAGAGGAATTGTGCTTATCTAAATCCTTCGGCTATTTCTTCAAATTTGGTGGCAAAGAGTTTCTGAACAGATCATTTTGATCGCACTGCGATTCTCTATCCAAAACGTTTTTCAGATTTTTTATATCTTATCTAGTTAAAAAATTAATTTTTTTGGTAGTTTCTTAAAATTACGAAAATTAACTTTTAAACTAGATAAGATATTAAAAATATGAAAAGCGTTTTGGATAGACAATCACAGTGCGATTAAAATGAGCTGTTTAGAAACCCAATACCATCAAATTTGAAGAAATGGCCGAAGGATCTCGAAAAGCACAATTCTTCTTACCCGAGTTCCCATGTTTAACTATTAGGCCCCGTCGCGACCCCTAAACCTTGCCCGATCTTGCCGAAAAAAAATTTACGAGGGTTTCTCATCATATGTCACCTACCCAGAGGGTAAGAGTCCAACGTTTCGAGTTCCGTTGAACTTTGGGACACCCTAAGGCACCTACTGTTGTTTATTTAATTTTTTGAGTCGCAGTAGAGGTTTAAACTCTATCCAACTTTCAGGTAGCGCGAGTAAAAGCTTCGGACGCAGTTGCATAGGCACCTACTGTTGTTGATTGAATTTGCGGAGCCGCGGTAGAGGTTTTAACTCCATCTAACTTGGAGGTAGCGCGAGTTAAAACCTCAAAAGCAGGTGTATAGGCAACCACTGATGTTTATTTAATTCGTGGAGCCGCGGTAGAGGTTTTAACTCTATATAACATGGAGGTGGCGCGATTTAAAACCTCAGTAGCCGGTGTTTAGGCACCCATTGATGTTTATTTAATTTGCGGAGCCGCGGTAGAGGCATTAACTCTATCCAACTCTAAGGTAGCGCGAGTTTGAACCTAAAAAGCCGGTGTCTAGGCAACCACTGCTGTTGACTTAATTTTCAGAGCCGCAGTTGAGGTTTTTACTCGGTCCGACATGCATGTGGTAAGAGTATAGGGACCAACAGTGGGTGCTCAAACACCTGCTTTTGAGGTTTTAACTCTCACCACACACATATCGGACCGAGTTAAGACCTCAACTGCGGCTCTTAAAATTAAGTCAACAGCACTGGTTGCCTAGACACCGGCTTTTTAGGTTCTAACTCGCGCTACCTTTGAGTTGGATAGAGTTAAAACCACTACTGCGGCTCCTCAAAAGAAAAAAACATCAGTAGGTGCCTAAACACCGGCTTTTGGGGTTTTAATTCTCACTACACTCATGTTAGATCGGGTTAAAACCTCTACTGTGGCTTTAAAAATTAGGTCAACAGCAGTGGTTGCCTAGACACCGGCTTTTGAGGTTTCAACTTGCGCTACCTTCGAGTTAGATAGAGTTAAAACCTCTACCGCGGCAGATGCTGGTGTCAAGGCACCTACTGTTGTTTATTTAATTTGTGGAGCCGCGGTAGAGGTGTCAACTCTATCTAATTTGGAGGTAGCGCGAGTTAAAACTTTAAAAGCAGATATATAGGCACCTACTGTTGTTTATTTAATTTCTGGAGCCGCTGTAGAGGTTTTAACTTTATGCAACTCGAAGGTAGCGCGAGTTAAAACCTCAAAAGCCGGTGTCTAGGTACCTACTGATGTTTATTTAATTTGTGGAGCCGCGGTAGAGGTTTTAACTCTATCCAACTCAAAGGTAGCGCGAGTTAGAACCTAAAGTGGCGGTGTCTAAGCAACCACTGCTGTTGACTTAATTTTTAAAGGTACGGTAGAGGTTTTAACTTGATCTAACATATATGTGGTGAAAGTTGAAACCTCAAAAGCAGGTGTTTAGGCACCCACTGATGTTTATTTAATTTGTAGAGCCCCGGTAGAGGTTTTAACTCTATCTAACTCGAAGGAAGCGCGAGTTGAAACCTCAAAAGCCGGTGTCTGGGCACCTACTGATGTTTATTTAATTTGTGGAGCCGCGGTAGAGGTTTTTACTCTATCCAACTCGAAAGTAGCGCGAGTTCAAACCTAAATAGCCGGTGTCTAGGCAACTACTGCTGTTACCTTAATTTTTAAATGTACGGTAGAGGTATTTACTCGATCCAACATATATGTGGAGAGAGTTAAAACCTCAAGAGCAGGTGTTTAGGCACCACTGATGTTTATTTAATTTGTAGAGCCGCGGTAGAGGTTTTAACTTTATCTAACTGGAAGGTAGCGCCAGTTGAAACCTCAAAAGCCGGTGTCTAGGCAACTACTGCTGTTGACCTAATTTTTAAAGCCGCAGTAGAGGTTTTAACCCGATCCAACATGAATGTAGTGAGAGTTAAAACCTCACAAGCCGGTGTCTAGGCAACCACTGCTGTTCACCTAATTTTTAAAGCCGCAGTAGAGGTTTTAACCCGATCCAACATGAATGTAGTGACAGTTAAAACCTCACAAGCCAGTGTCTAGGCACCTACTGATGTTTATTTAATTTGTGGAGCCGCGGTACAGGTTTTAGCTCTATCCAACTCGAAGGTAGCGCTAGTTAAAGCTTCGGCAGGAGATTAATGGGCACCTACTGTTTTGATTCAATTTTTGGGGCCGCGGTTTAGGTTTTAACTCTATCTAACATGGAGGTAGCGTGAGTTAAAGCCTCAAAAGCCGGTGTCTAGGCACCTACTAATGTTTATTTAATTTGTGGAGCCGCGGTAGAGGTTTTAACTTTATCCAACTCGAAAGTAGCGCGAGTTAAAACCTAAAGAGCCGGTGTCTAGGCAACCACTGCTGTTGACTTAATTTTTAAATGTACGGTAGAGGTTTTTACTTGATCCAACATATGTTTGGTGAGAGTTAAAACCTCAAGAGCAGGTGTTTAGGCACCACTGATGTATATTTAATTTGTAGAGCCGCGGTAGAGGTTTTAACTTTATCTAACTCGAAGGTAGCGCGAGTTGAAACCTCAAAAGCCGGTGTCTAGGCAACCACCGCTGTTGACCTAATTTTTTAAACCGCAGTAGATGTTTTAACCCGATCCAACATGAATGTAGTGAAAGTTAAAACCTCACAAGCCGGTGTCTAGGCAACCACTGCTGTTGACCTAATTTTTAAAGCCGCAGTAGAGGTTTTAACCCGATCCAACATGAATGTAGTGAGAGTTAAAACCCCAAATGCCGGTGTTTAGGCACCTACTGATTTTTATTTCTTTTGCGGAGCCGCGGTAGTGGTTTTAACTCTATCCAACTCAAAGGTAGCGCGAGTTAGAACCTAAAAAGCCGGTGTCTAGGCAACCAGTGCTGTTGACTTAATTTTTAGAGCCGCAGTTGAGGTTTTAACTCGTTTCGACATGTGTGTGGTGAGAGTTAAAACCTCAAAAGCAGGTGTTTAAGCACCCACTGTTGGTCCCTTAATTTTTGGAACAGCGCTAGAGGTTTTAACTCTATCACACCTGATGGTTGCGCGAGTTAAAACTTCAGAAGCAGATATATAGGCACCTGCTGTTGTTTATTTTAATGTTGGAGACACTGGAGGTTTTACCTCTATCCAACTTTAAGGTAGCGCGAGTTAAAGCTTTGGAAGCAGATGCATAGGCACTAACTGTTTTGATTTAGTTTTTGGAGCCGCGGTTTAGGTTTTAACTCTTTTTAACTTGGAGGTAGCGCGAGTTGAAAGCTCAAAAGCCGGTGACTAGGCAACCACCGCTGTTGACTGAACTTTTAAGGCCGCGATAGAAGTTTTGACACGGTCCAACATGTCAGTGGCGTGTGTTAAAACCTTAAAAGCAGTTGGCCCTCGAGAACGGGGTAGGAAGTCTCGAGACAGGTCGTGGTGTGTGTGCTGTCGTGTCCCATTAGGAGCATTGCCGAAGAGCCGGTGTCGTTATGTGAAGCTGTTGGGATGTTGGCTCTCGAGGACGGGGTGGGGGGCCTTGAGACCGGCTGTTATACTCTTGATTTAATTTCGCATACATCTGTGAGATCAATCGCCGTTTTGCACGACTCTATCTGTCCACGGAATGTTCGCCGTCTTGACGACGTTGCGGTATATTTGTCGCTTAGGGACGGTCCCCGAGAATGTTGGCCAACTTTTCATACCGGAGTTGGCCAACTTCACGATAGTCCCTGGCCGAGCAGCAGCCGGAGCCCCCCGGCGGATGGGCTGCGCTGCCCGCTCCTGATGCAGCGGATCCGCTGCTGCCCGGCCCGCCGCCGCTGCCTGGGGTAGCACTCCCTGCTGCACTCCTTGCCGACGCGTTCCGCCAAGCTGCTTCTCCGGGTGCACCAGCCGCACGCCTTGCACCTGCAATAGCCCACCCTGCTGCAGCTGCCGCTGGAGGCAATCCCCCGCCTCACCATGAGGAGATGGAGGTCCTGCCAGCCCCACCAATGCCCCCTCCATTCCTGTTCAATTTCCTGCATGAGGAGGAAGTGGGTTGTTTTTCCTGTTTGTTTGCAGTCAAAGTCACTCAGTGGATGGTCACGCTTAACGCTAGCTAATTGTTGCAGGATGCAGACAATATGGAAGTCGTGGACATGGAGCTGGGAGGACGCAGCAGTGAGGAGGAGATCCTGCCGCCGCTGGCAGGGCCGCCGCTGGCACACGCAAAAAAATAGTTTTCAGCCCTATGCTTACCACTTTAGCGGAGACCGATTAGGCGAACTGCAGAAAATTTAGCACCAGTGCTACCAGGTTTGGCTGCGCCCTAATTTACGAGTTTGCCAAGCGTGTACTGGAAACGTAGCTGTGAATGATGTATCGATTTAGCCACAGTGCTACCACCGTGCAACTAACTGTGTTTAGTGATCACGGCGCTCAGGTTAACGTCGGAGCTAATCGACAAGGGTACTCAGCAAACGCAATTTAGGGTCATGACAGATGTCGAGTGATATATTTGTGATAGAGATATTTAAATAAAACAACATAGCGTACGGCCGATTTATTTACGAAGAAGACAAGTATGAATTGAAATCGATTATCTCGTCATAATCGAAGTAGACGATACTTAGGAGTTAACTGGGCACGGCTTGTGCCAGTCTAGCGTTCGGTTTGTCACCTCAGCCTTCAGCCTCAGACTTTGTGACATTGGTTTTTGACCGGCTTAAAAAAGTGCGACCGTGCCCCAGGTTTTTGAAAGCTGTGATTAACCAGGAGGCCAATGTTAAGACTGGAGGTAAGTTATGAATTAATGAATCGTTTCTTAGCTGTGTCATATTGTATTCTATAAGCAAGCCATTGGACTTCATTATGTAGACTATTTTGCACTCTCCCCAATTTTTAATCTCTTATTATTGCTTTTAAAAAAGGAAATGCTGTTATTTCCATGTGTGAGAGTGTTTGTTCGGTTATTGTCATTTAGATTGTCACAAAGGGAGGATATTCCTTTGGCTGCTGTACTTTAGTCATGGAATGTTTATATATAGTAAATTATGATGAATGGTCAGATACCTTCTGGCATCTAGTGTTTTTACTGATTTGTGTTTTTTCTTTTAGGTAAACTCAACAGCATCAGAATTCTACTGAGCCTCTCATACCTACTGCCTACAGTCACTGTATCTAAAAAAAGAGGTGGGAAAAATAACTCTGCTGAAATTCCTGGCTGGCGCCCAACAAAACAAGAGGTTCAGAATGGATTCATCACCTTGATAGATGTGAGCCTTGTCCCTTGCTTTTCCAGGTTTTTATTAAAGACTGAAGTTGTAATCCTTTTCTTTTATTTTTACAGGATGTATCTAAGCTGCAAGAAACAGTCTCTCGTAGAGATTTAAGATTCGCATCACTCAATCTAACAAGGCAGCCCTTTGTGATTTGGGTGGGAAGTGAGAGCCAGATTGCAACATCATATGTGTCAGTGAATGATTTTCTCTATCAGTTTTCTGATCCACTTGACTCTCTCGATACCTGCTTTAAGGTCCATATGGCATTGAATGCACAATATTCTCTTCAATATTCTTGAGTCTCGGCCACTTTGGATCCTTCTGCCAACTGCTGTTTACAAAATTTTTACCGAGTATGACAAGAGTGCAGCGTCACAAAGTGTTCTTGGACTTTTCAGTCTTTTTGATATAACTTTGAAGTAGACTTGTAAAGATGTTTTCATGTCCAAAGTGTCCTTTTGATGTGGCTTCAATAGCAGGGCTGGAGTTGCACCTTAAGATATCACACACAATTGTTTTGCTGACCTGGAGCTCTTATTTTTGTAAACTTTGCTTTAGAGTTTAATTGGAAAAGTTTCAAGGACCATGTAATGAAAAAGCACAACGTTCCTAAAACAGCAAGTGAGTTTCCTTTGTCTGGGAATATAAATTGTAACAAACGTAAACTTAAGGATTTTGTTCCCACAAATCCTTCTGTTGAGAGTTCACCATTGGCCCCAGAGCCTGAAAGTGTGCAACTTAGTGGTGCTCCTGTTGGGGACTCTGAATTTTGGAATGAACCCAGTTGTGACTCTTCATTCTTGCATGATCATTATGACCAGATGAAAAGAAATGCTCAGTCATTTATGAGCCATGTTTATTCTAATAAGAGCATTTCTCGACAGTTCATTCAAACTGTAATATCTGAAGTAAGTGAGCTTACAGAATGTAATATATCCTCAGCACAGTTTTATATCAATCAAGTACTTAAGGTTTCTGGTGTCTCGAATGATGTAGTAAGTAGTATTGATGATATTTTGTCTAGTTGCAAAGCGCCATTCAAAGGTTTAACTTCCGATTATTTGAGGCTGAAGCATTTCCAGCAAGACGCCAGGTGGGTCGAGCCCTATGATTTAATAGTTGGAGATGCTGAAGAATTTGGGCCATCTCTTGTTGTTCTGGTTAGTGTTAAAGTTTCATATATGTCACTGTGTGATTCTCTGAAGTCATTTTTTGAGAGGCCTGGCATGTTTTATAGTGTTATGAATTATGTGAATTCGGTACTGACAGAAAACGCTCCTGGTGGAGTAGTACGTAATTTTTACCAAAGTAAGTGTTGGAAATCCAAAGTTGAAGGGAAAACAGGAATAAGATTTCCATTGTTCATATTTTCAGATGCCTTTCAGGTCAATGATTGTATTGGACCCCATTCCGATAGTGGAAAGCTGGATGGTGTTTACTGTAGTATTCCAGTCCTTCCTCCTCATTTGAGGTCTCATATTGACAACATTTTTATTATCATGTTACTTAAGTCTCAAGATCGGAATTTATTTCATAATGGACCAGTATTTCGTAAATTAATTGATGACCTAAATGTTTTTGTAGAGAAGGGCTTGGAAATTTGTGTAGAATCTAAATCCTGTGTCATACTTTCATATTGGATTGTTAATTGGTGACAATTTAGGTTTGAATAGTATTCTTGACTTTGTTCTTTTTGTGCCAACTATTCATGCAGATTTTGTAAGATTCATAGAGAGTCTCTTCATTTTGCAACACAACAAGATGCCTCTTTACTTAGAACAATTGGGAATTATTCTGAGGATGTGCTGGTAAATGACTCTTCTGCCACTGGTGTTGTTCGCAACTCAGTCTGGAATAAGGTTCATGATTTTCACGTGACGAACAATCCCAGTGTTGATATTATGCATGACCTTTTTCAGGGAGTGTGCCATTATGACATGACTCATGTAATATTGTATTGTATTAAGAAGTATTTTACTTTATGTGAACTAAATTTTCATATTGCTTCTCACAATTATGGTGGATTAAAGGGGGAGAACAAACCTAATTCAATAAGACAAGAAGCTTTAGACAATAATCATCTTACAATGAGTGCATGTGAAATGTTAACTTTTGTTAGAAATTTTTCTCTTATGGTTGGGCATTTGGTACCTGAAGATGACCCGGTCTGGAAATTTTACCTTGCTCTCCGTAAAATTCTCGACATTGTTTTGTGTACAGTTGTGACCGAAGATATCTGTGTAGCTATAGAATCCTTAGTTGAGCATAATTCTTTATATGTCACTTTATTTAAAGATACTTTAAAACCGAAGCACCACAATCTTGTTCACTATGGTACTATAATGCGCCTCGTCGGGCCATTGATTTTCATATGGTGTTGTCGGTTTGAGGGTAAAAACCGGGCTGGGACTTTGGCTGCCAATGCTACAAATTCACGTAGGAATATTTTAAAAACGATTGCTATCAGGGAGCAAATTACTCAAATATTTAAGGATGTATCATCTGTTCCTGTTTTAGTGTTTGGCCGCCTAAAACCTATTAATGTAGAAGATGAGAAATTTTTAGTATTTTTACCCTTGTCTTCATTCAGTGAAATGCTTTGAACTAACTTTGTTGAGGTGGAGGGTGTTCAATATAAAGTAGGTTCTTTTATTCAAGTAAAATCTGAAACAGAACCCGTTTTTGCTAAAATATGCTTCATAGTTGTGGACTCCCATGAAAACTTTTGTTTTTTTACTCATGTTTATGAAACCATTGATTTTCCTGAATGTTATTTTACACATATAGTTTATATCTATATGGTTTATGTGTTTCTAGTTTATAAACTAGACAGGAAAAAAAGAAAACAATAAAGAGTTGTTACAACAAGATTTGTGCGTTCCTATTTTTTATTATTTTTCTAAGATCGCGAACGCATTTCAAATGCTCAGCTGACCTGCAGCCATGAATTATTTTAACACAATGCCCATTCATTATTAGCACCTGAACAATTGATTTTAGTAATGACACTGATTTAAACTGCTGTGCACATACCAGTGAGTAGCTGTTTAGCTAATGTGCGTGTCAGTTCGGACACAAATTAATTCTTATTCAGAACCGGCGTGTAGTCCGGCTGGCTCCTAATGGGAATCTAGCTGCTCTACCTACAAGATTAGCTGTTGAGGTACACGAAGTTCAAAAGCCGGCTACACGGAATCAAAGAGAAGCGTTTAGCACCCGTGCTAAAATTGTAGCTACGCCCATACTGCTAAAAAAAAATAGCACCCGCGCTAAAAAATTTGCTGTTGGACCACATTTTTTTTTTTTGTGTGCAGGGCCGCCGCAGCCACCCGCTCCTGTCACACTGCCTCAGGAGATGATGCCTCACCCACCGCGGTGCGCCAGGAGGCGCGTCAGCGCCTGGCGGTTGGGCACCTGAAAGAAATTACGAGCCAGGTGACGTCACCGATTTCGACGGTTTTTGCAACATTGGCAACATCGCGCCGACATCGCGCCCAGCCGAGGTTCGAGGGGGCGGAGCGAAGCGAAGACTGAGGTTTCGGCGCGCTGTGACGACGGGAGGAGTTTGGACTTGGAGTTGGAGCGGTCCGATGCAATGGTGAGTTGTTCGATATTGTTTGATGTTGCTAATTGGTATCGGGTAACCGAGTGTAAGTCAGATTTTGTTCGATGTTTCCGAGTTTCTACTTTGTGTGCTGTACAGGTTACCGGGTTTTACGGTAATCATCATCGTTTATTTTTGCAGGCTGTATATCCGCAGTCTCGGTAAGCAGCGAAGTACTCTGGGTTTTGCTGAACGAGATGGAAGGAGATCCTTGCTGTAAGTCATGTTCTCTTGATAAAATTGTAATTTCAAGACTTCATTGCAATATGATAAATGTTAATGTGTTTTTTGTAATGATTGTGTAGGTCCTGTAACATTACTTTGGAAACATGATGGTACGAATGAAATTACTTCTGGGGGACATAGTCCAGGTACCAAGGAGTACTTAGATAAATATGTGGTTACGACAAACTGGAACCAATTGCATCCGGGACAAGCAACCTTCGTTTTTAAAATGAGAAGCTGCATTGATGGTGAGTCATTGAATGCAATGTTGAATCCAATGAATACATTTGATTTGTAAAGTTTGTCTGACTCTCAACCCCTGCTTTTCTTCAGGAATTGAAATGAAAGGTCCATCATGTTCAGTTGAGTGCCAAGGAGGAATGGTACGCATTGGTTTTGATGGAGCTTGGGAACAGGTTTGTGCAAAAGACCCCCCCCCCCCCCTTTTTTTATTTTTAAAAGAGTCTTCATAAGCCACCCAATTACATTCAGAAACTTCATCTCAACTTTTCTTCTTTTTCAGATGCCAAATCAGTTCTTGTGGATGGGTCTGAAATTTCTTGATGATTTTAACAATCATGTCATTTTACAATAGTAATAATTTCTTAAAGGACTGCACAAGAAACTGACAATGTTACCTCTATTATAAGGGAAGCTGGGGTACCCTTGGACATATTTTTTCTGCAGTGCCTCAGGGTATCCCATCTTCCATTATGGTTAAGGAATATGTGCACTGTAAATTGCTTGCGTTAACTGGTTTAAATTTAGGAACTGAACATGTGTTTCTGTTATATTGATTTGTATAACTTTTGTACAATCTTAAATTCACTCGCTCATGTTAGAGTTTTCCATATGATGTTTTGTTATCTTTGTTCCCTAGGTCAGAAGAGTTAGGCAGCTAGTCCAAATGTAAGTTAAGTTCACTAGTTCATAATACTTCTCCTTCTGTCCTTTTCTATGATAATTTTCCTACTTTATCCTTCTTTTAATTCTGTCCCTATTGTATTATTACTATTTCCTATGTGTCTGAACTAGTCAATGTTTTTGTAGTTTATTACTAGTTCCATTTTTATGTCTTATTTTCTCTTGTTGTAACTGCAGTCATGACTGATGATCCTTTGCATGAAGCATATTATCCAGTATCTAAATGTTAATTCTGTGGTAAAGAATATTTCTCAAATAAGGATTGCACAGACCATGAGAGAGTCTGTGACAATTTTGTGGTGATTCCTCAGACATGTTCCTCAAGATCTCGCACTCCTCCTGAACCACCATCAGCAAACAAGATCTTCTGCAAATATTGCCATAAACTGTTTACTCAGAGGAAGAACTGCTTAAGACATGAACGTGCTTGTGAGAAAAATGTCTCAGCTGTGGAAACCTTCAAGTGTGAGCTGTGTGGATCGACATCTAGACGAAAAGACAACCACAAAGCTTACGTCAAGAAAAGCATACATTGTGTCAGGGTGACTCTTCAAAGCAACGATTGAGGGCTAAAACTCCTTGTCTCTTTGCAGACTGTGCTGCAGAATTCAATCACAAGATCAGTCTCATTGAGCATCTGAAAACTTGTCATGGAGATGTGGATGTTCTTGACCCTATTTCAAAAGAATTTGATTCTCTAAATGCTTTTCACTTATGGAAAGATGAAGAGCAAGAGAAGACCTTTTCCTACTTCAGCCAGAAGAGTGGCCAAACTGCCAGCAAAGTTAAATATTTCTATTGTCAGCATGCTCAGTAAAACCTCACGTATCAACTTCAAGGGTACAGTCAAGGTTGGTCATTACTGCATTGCCAAAATGCAAGTCTGGAAGGATGAGAAGGAGAAAATTCATGTTCTCTACTTCCCCACTCACAGTCATAAGTGCACCTCCTCAGATTTTGTTCATCACCCTGTGTCAAAGAAAAATGATTTAAACATAAATGAAAAAATTGCTTGGGGAGTTTCCCCAACCAAGATCTTGTGTGACATTCAGAAGAAAGACATCCCAAAATCATCATCCACTCAAGACATTCAAAATTGCAAGTCTGCAGTTCTAACAAAGAAAAGAATAAGAGAACGAGCCAGAAAAAGGAGAGAAAGAAGGAGATACCACAAGGATGAAGCTAAAGCTGTCTTTTTAATGGTGCAGAAGCTTCGTTAAGAAGAGGATTGTGTTGTTTTATACAAAAGATACAATGCTGATGTTGATATTCGCCCTAAGAAAATTAATACTCTTCCAAACCACAAAGAATTATTTATGCTGGGCATTCAAACTAAACGCCAAGCTCAGTTAATGGCTGATCACTGTCACAAAATACTGCTTGTTGATGAAACGCATGGGACAAACCATCATAAGTATCAGTTACTAACTTTGATGATAATTGATGACAATCGTAGAGGATGGCCTGTGGCACATCTGATTACCAGTAAAAGTAATGCAGAAACCTTGCAATACTTTTTCAAGGCTCTAAAGGCTAATGTTCCAGCAGGTGTTGAGCTCGACATTAATTGTGTGATATCTGATGACGATGCAGCCCTAATCAATGCCATGGACCTGGGTATCTGTGGTTCACTTGGAAAACTGCGTCACATACTTTGTAAGTGGCATTTGTTGCGTGCACTCCAGAAGAACCTCAAATCACATGTGCCCCTAAACATGGGTGAAGATATGATGACTGAACTGCGTGTTATGGTGAATGAAAAAGATGAAGAGGTTTTCAAAAAGATGCAGTCAGGATTCATTGCCAAGTATGAAAACTCAAGCCAAACCAAGACCTACATTGAATACTACCGCAAAAATTACGAAGTCCGTATGCAAAAGTGGGCAATGTGTTTTCGTAAGTTCCCCCATGCAAATATTAAAACCACTGGGCACATTGAATCTTTTCATCATCGGCTAAAGAAAGTGTACCTGAAGCGTAAGGTGAATCGCCGACTTGATGATCTTGTTAATATATAATTAGATATTGAATGGGATGACCATGTTGCTCGAGTACGGGAAGCAACTGTTGGAACAGCATCCCAACCTCAAGATATTCTTCAGAGACATAAAAGAGCTATGTCACTGAAGGATGAAGATCTTAAACAAGTTGATGAAAACACATGGGACATTAAAGCGTCTTCTGGCAAGGATATTTACTTTAATGTGCGCTATCATGAAAAGTGCCCATCAGATCACTGCTTTTCCAAATGAATTCAGCTTGCATGTAGCTCCTTATGTGCACATATGTACTCATGTTCTTGCAAGGATAACCATCCATTATGCAAACATGTGCACGAGCTTCATTCTTTCCTGACACGAGATTTAGTGAAGCAGGTAAGAGACAATATGATGTGTGACATTGATGATTTACCATTGCCGGAGGAAGACATTGTTATTGTACCTCAAATGTCTAATGTTTCTGAAAGGAGGAGAACATTGGCTAAGAGTACCAAAGAACTGGAACAAAATTTGTCACTGTTAGCTGACTTCATTTCATCTTATGACAGTAACTCTATAGCAAAATCCAATGCTGTTGCACATGCTGCTCATGTGACAGGTGAGCTGGTTTTACAGCTCCAGTACATGTGTTCTGAAGATTCTGAAGATGTTGATGTTACTCCTATGGAGCCTGTCATGAAATTCAATGCTAATGAGAAGCTGAAGACCCAAGCTTCTCAAGTGTCATCTTTCAAGAGGCCAACTGCAAAGAGGAGGGGTAAAGCACAGGGAATGAGTCCTACCAAAAGACAAGCTGTGGTGAAGAACCTGCTCTCTGTTCTTCAAACTAGCAGTTCTGTTAAGAACTTCACCCCTCCTCTCTCTTTTGTTCCTGACCTGACAGATATTGTCCTTAAATGTCGCAATGAGAAAATTTCATTGCTCAACTTGAAGTCTTTAGAATATGACCTGCCATCTGATGAAAAAATGAAGTGTATGAAGAGGGACCCTGCATTCCATCCCGGCTGGCTCTACTCCTCCATCATAAATGCTTTTTTGGATTGTCTAGAAGAGCAATATCCTTCTGTTCTCTCTCTTTCCTCAGACTTGGCTTGGCGAGCTTCCCGAGGCCGCTCTAACAGCAGTTACCTTGTTAAATAACTTGAAGATACACAAAAGGATGTGATTCTGTTGCCGGCAAACCTGTCTGGAAGTCACTGGTTCATTATTGCTGTCCGGTTAGATTTGACCCCAACACAACTCTGGTGTTATGACCCATTACAGGGGAAACTAAGTAACGCCATGGAGATTTTGCTTTTTCAGTTGTGCGAAGATCTGAAGCTGTCGTTCCCCAAGTCCAATTGGGACACAGTAGTTAATGTTGAAGCAGCGAAACAGACCGATAATTTTAACTGTGGAGCTCATATTTGTGCATTTGCTCAACAGATGGCAAGGAAATCTCATCCGTACACTGTTTGTAGTAATATCAATGCTTTTCGTAAGGAAATCTATCATACCATTGTTGGAGAGTGTTTGAGTAGAGAAACCTTTGATACTGAAAAGTGCCTTGTGTGCTGCAGAGATTTCTTAGAAGATGCAGAAACTGATAGCAATACTTGGATTAGTTGTGCAAAATGTGACCAATGGTTCCATGTGTCATGTGTTGGTGAAATTCATGGTTCAGAGTTAGTGTCCACTTTTAATGAATCTTTCTTTGTGATGTGCTGTTTTAACATTTTCATTGCTCGTTCCTTTGTTCAAATTATGCTGTATTCTGTTTGAGTGAATTGCATTGCTCATTTCTGTGTTCAAATTATGCTGTATTCTGTTTGACAGCTATAATGCAGTTTATTAAAACCATTATCAGAATCCTCTATCGTCAGTGTAATGCTTCTTCTGAATCACAAATGCGTATGTATCAGAAAAATTATACTGAAAATTACACAATTTTCCATCATACCACCTAGGGCGGTAACAAAGTTAGTTTGCTGTGTAGGGGGTACTTAAAGAGCTTTTGAAGCTGATTTACAAGGCAATGTTTCAAATGTTGCAATAACAGTTTTTTCAACCTACAAACTAGTCAACTTTGGTACGTACTTTTAGCGGGAAAGAAAGAATATTGTAATTATTATAAGCAAGATCTCATATGTGTCCCTGAAAGTCAACATCTCACATTATCACACAATTAGAAAGAGAACAGAAGTATCATTTTTAATGCATTTTATTTGGATATTAAAATTATTATTTGAACTAAAATCAGATGCATTTCAAGTGAGTTATTTGGTCTTGATGTTCACTTGCACTTCTTTGATTTGGGTGGCTTAAAAACATCTTGATCAAAGTCGTCAAAATCCTGGAGGCTTACAGCTGCAGGACATGTCAGCGGCCGCTGTGATCCATTCTTTTGTTTGAGAGTCAACGATAAGCGCTTCTTACAAACTTTTCCTTTCAAAGAATTAGTCTCCGCTGCTTTTCCCTAAAATAAAAGTAAAAAATTGGAAGGCTGAACACCATATACAGTGCCGAGAGGATGCAGACTACGGCAATTCATATCTTTAGCTAACTCCTAAAGATTGAGGCAAACGAGATAAAAATATGAACAACTTAAAAATGAGCATGAAAAAGGAAAAAAGACAACTTACTGTCTTCAAAGAAGGTTATTCTTTGTGGTTGGCTACAATTTTCTGTAGATCTTTTATGATGTCTTCTCTCTGTGCCACCTCTTTCATCCACTTTTCATTTAATGTCTGTTCCCTATCTTTGAAGTCATTCACAAGATCATTGACTTTGGCTAGCTCCTAAACAATAAGGCAAATTAAATAAAAGTGTAAATAACTTTCAAACCCACGGCATGAGAGGAAAATGGACAACTTACAGTCCTTAAATTAACTTCTTTTTCTTTATATTGAGAAACAATATTTTCTAAGTTTTTTATCCTCCTATCTTTTTCTGCTACCTCATTCAAAAATTTATCTTTCTGGAAATCTCCAACTCCTACACTATCTTGAGAAACCATTCGGTCAAAATTAGTTTTCAATGTATGAGATTCCTGAAATAAGGTTGAACAAGCAAATAATTAGCACCATAAATAGAAACAGACTGTTTTTGTTAACACATAGAATTACCGTTATAGCTCTGCATCACCAACCTTCTTCAAGGAATCAATATCCGTAACTTCCTTTTTCTTTATAGTGAGAAACAATATTTTTTAAGTCTTTTATTCTCCTATCATTTCCTGCTACCTCATTCAAATATTTGTCTTTCTGGAACCCTTCAACTCCTGCACAATCTTGAGACACCATTCATTCAAAGTTAGTTTACAACGTATGAAATTCCTGAAATAAGGATGAACAAGCAAATAATTAGCACCATAAATACAAATAGCAACAGACTGTTTTCGTTTACACATAGAATTACAGGTATAGATCCTGCGTATAACTTACCTTCTTTAGGGAATTAATAACTCGCTTTGCTCGCTGGGGGCTCCGCCCCCAGACCCCCGTACAGGGCTTCGCCCTGTTGTTTCGGTTTCGGCATAACACGCTTCGCTCACCACGAGTCACCATTCCGTCACTCCGTGCATTTTACCTGCCTTGGCCAACCGGCGGCTGTCAAATGAGAAGTAGGACCTTAGTCAGTACGATGCCCGGAAAACATCGCTCTTCTCGCACGGACACAACTTCACTGGTATTTTGCCGACCGTTCTTAATGCCGCTTCCCCAGTCCAACCCTGCGCTTATCCGGCTCAAGCCTAACCCAGCCCAAATAACCTAACCCAGACCATAACCTAACCTAACTCAGCCTAAACCACTCAAGCCCCTACAGGGCTCCGCGCTGTTGTGCTTGTATTCATTGTGAACGTATTTAAGTATCCCAATATATCGGAATTGTTATCGCTAAATCGATGTAAATTTTTAAAAAATTGTTCATAATCCAGGATTGTCAAACCGTACAAGGCAGTCTGAGGTGTACATCCTCGATACTGTTGAAACCTCGGTGGTCGAAGGACCGTTAGTAGGTATGAGGATAGTAGATATGAGAATGATGATTTTCTTATAGGTATATCCCTAAGAAATTTTCGGCGAAATTTATATTCTCCAACCATTTAGGGCGTGGGATGCATACTTAATCCGTTGTAGAAGACAAAAAAAAAGTCGTCGAAAAATTTTGGATGGGGTTCCTGGTCCCGGTGGCTCTTTATTGGCTTAAAAAAAATTCGCAAGCCTTTTGCGATGCCCTATGCAGTGCCAGAAACCTCATCTCTATGTCACTTGGATCTAGAGTTACTGCCTTCGTTCCCGTTTGCGGCCATGCATGGCATAACGTAGGCCACTGACACCTGCAGCAGCACCCAGGGGGTTAGTTTGGTCAGTTTTCCTTTACCGCCCTGCGATGCCCTGCCGAATGCCGCGAACCGCATCGCTCCATGTCAATTTGTTCTTGAGTTACCGCCGTCGTTCCAGTTTGAGGCCATGCATGGCATTACGTAGGCCACTGACACCTGCAGCAGCACCCAGGGTTATATATGTCTTTGATGATGATGATGATGTCCGCCTTTATGACAGCCAATTCCTTGGCTGAAGAACAGCGTAAGCAGTTCCATTCCTTTGGTAATTCTTGACAGATTGAATGAGAAAATCAATGAAAATCAATGAAAAAGAACATACCAACTAAAAAATTTAAAGAACTCAAAGAGTCAAAGTTGCTTACGTGTTGTTTTGGAAATGCCCACACAGGTGGCATGTAACCACACTATGCACCCATCACAAAAGATCATATACCTGTGAAAGTGTTTGATACATTACTGGCCATGAAAATTACAGTACAACGTTCTATGGAAGGTTATGAACAATTAAACACAAATTAATACATAGGTATTGCTATGGGGCCAGAGCAATATTATCCCACGGAATTAGCCAGAAAATGTGCAGACACGTTTCTTGTAAAATCGAGTGAGACACTTACCTATTATGCCCTGGCGGTTTGCCACAAAGGCAATGAGTAATTTCACGACTCATAGCAGTTTCTAAAGAATCGAAGCCGTAGCATCAGATCAGATCATCAGGTGGGTGAGGCAAGTAAATCCGTTCAAACGCGACAACCGCTACCGCGCTGCTCGAACTCCTGCGATACGGCAACAGCGCAAACCGGCGACCGTCTCGCCCCTGAAACCGTCGAAATCGGTGACGTCACCCGGCTCCTAACTTCTTTCAGGTGCCCAACCGCAGCGCCTGGCGGCTCTGCTAGCTGGACCAGCCGTTGGGGTCCTGACGCTCGTGATCGCCCTTTCGGACGGGAGGCGGATCACCCGATACCTGCTTGAGGACGAGCCGCTCTCCACCATCGGCGCCATCGTCACCGCCGAGGACCCTCTGCCGCCGTGGGAGGTCATGGTCGTGCGGCAGATCGGTCAGGACGGGCGGATCGGCACGGTTATCCTGAGGGTGCCAGTTGAGGACCAACAGCTTGTCGGCTGGTACTTCGTCAACGAGCAGCGGGTTCTGCTGCGTGTCGTGGTGACCGACGAGGTGAATAATGCACTTGCACACAGTCTCAACGGTCCCCAGTAACTCCCTTTGGCCGGGAATTTTATTTGGGAAATATTTTCCCTTTTTTTTTCATCAGCGTCTGCACTCAAATGCACGTGTGCGGCAAGCCAATGAAGCACCATTGTCCAATATTTACACTTTGTTTTTTGTTGAACATCGCCCAATTGCTGTGGCTCCCGTGGAGCCTGCCCTTCCCCCCGTGGCGCCTGCCCCCGGGGTGCCTGATCGTGGCCGCAGAAATGCCGCTGTGGAGGCCCATCGGCGCATCGCGGACATGCTGGCGGAAGCCGACGATGTACGTATGCAGCGTAAATGTTGTATCAAATGTGTCCACTTGTGGCGTATTGATACACGTACTGCATCCTTATGGGATCATGCGCGGCGCCTGGTGGGTAGGCAGTCCCAACTCCTGCATGCACGCGAGTCTCGCGGGCTGGCCTACCCTGACACTTGCACACGCTTGAAGTCCTCGCTAACCTTTTTATCCTGCAATAGAGATTTAGGATGTACGTAGACAACACCGACCTAGACAACCCCTGCCCCCCCCCCCTCCCTGTTTTCATGTCTGTTTGTTCTAGTTCCACTTGTTCATCTTGTGGCTTTTTGCTTTTTTTTGTTCAGGATATGCAGGTCCCAGAGGACGATTTCCTTGCGCAGGTGGGTATGGAGGATCTGGTGGTGGAGCCAGTGGAGCACATTCCTGGTGTGGCCCTGCAGGGTAATCATAATGATCAGGACCAGGCAGGCATGTGCAGCATTTGCTTTATGAATCAAGCCACAGTGCTGCTTAGTCCATGCCACCATCGCTGTGTGTGCACAGATTGCACAGATGGATTACATGTCATCCAGAACTGCCCCAATTGTAACGCTAATGTAACATCTACAATTAATGTGTTTTTTAATTAATCATTGCTGATGTTCAATAATGTTTTAAATATTTGTCAAAGAAACGTCATCTGAAATTAGTTTCTACTGTAGATATTTCTTAATTGTTTGTTTGATTGCTCATCTTAATGTGATAAATTCATTTTTTTTTAATTTTAATGTTAACATATCCGTTGGTACATTTTTTCTGAAGAGATATTTAACTGCACTGTATGTCAATTTTTGGGTGGTGTTGGAATCAGAAACTATGTTGTGTCCATTTGTGGATTTCACACATTTAGTAAGTCTTTATTTCAACTTATTTACATGTTCTTACATGTTTGACTGATATTTTTCTATCTTTGAAAGGTGGAAATTTTTGTTTTAGTGAAATATATATGTTGACTGACAAGGTTCTTATTGTTCGATTATTCATTATTATTATTATAGTATTGTTTTAATGTTGATGTAGCCAAAAAAATAAAGGACAAGGAGGATTGATGAATAAGTTAGGCAAGAGGTATCACCTCAGAAATTTTTGTTTTAGTGAAATATATATGTTGACTGACAAGGTTCTTATTATTCGATTATTCATTATTATTATTATAGTATTGTTTTAATGTTGATGTAGCCAAAAAAATAAAGGACAAGGAGGATTGATGAATAAGTTAGGCAAGAGGTATCACCTCAGAAGATTTCTTTATTTAATGAGAATCAAATGTGAGGACGTGAGGATTTATATACATGTCAGTACAGAACAGTACAAGACAGGGTGGGGCACAATGGGACACTTTTTTTTCTCAAGCCTCTCTTTGCAAGACTGGTTCAGATAAAAAAATCAAAATGTGCCTGACAAATGCTTTGGTGTGTCCTCTTTCTTGTTTAATAGTGTTTGAGACACGTTGATTGCTCCGTTGCCTCTAAAAAATAAAAAACCACGTTGCTGCATTTGTCCCATTGTTCCCGGGTACCGGGTACGATGGGACACTTACTGTTTCACTGATAATACAGTATTTTGGGGTGAAAGAAAATCTAAAATAGCTGAAATATGTGTTATTTAACATTTTTAAGTAGAAACAAAACGGCTTTCATGGCCACATTTGCTTTAAATTAAAATAAAAAACATAATGGCTTTCAGGTCACATTTTACTAAAATCAAATAAAAATATTCTTAGCCGCGGCATTTTTCCTAAAATGGTTTTTAAAACACATTTAATAATACGAAAACTATCATTCACAAGTGAGAAAAACACTCTGGGGTATAACGGGAAACTAAAACGAGTGTCCCACTGTACCCTACGCAGCCCTGTCCCATTGTGTACTGAATGGCACCTCACACTCGTTGCGTTCTGGCACCCTGACCTTTCAAGCCGCGGCGATGCGGCGACGCTCATGCGTGTCCGAAGGGCCGAGCTCGTATAATTTTCAATTAAAGTACGACTCGGACCGCTACATTTCGTGCAATTCCAAAAATAAAAAAGCGAAATAATTTAGTTCGCCTGTTTTTTTGGGACGAAGAATGTTTAAAACGCTCCCCTCCGGAAGGGGTTGGTCCGCCGGACTTGCCGCCTCGGGTCAACAACAGCGACAACCACCACCGTCATCCATCGTCATTGGCAGTCGCTGCCAGTAGCGCAAGGCGGCAAATTTGAAGGTGTCCCATTGTGCCCCATGTCCCATTGTGCCCCACTCTCCCTTACAAACGTGGTACAGAAAGTAGGCATTTTGTTAGGATGCACAAAAGAATAACAGGAAGCATTAACGTTTTGCACATGAAGCCAACACGGTGCAGTAGAACTCTGTCTCTTCCGTAACCATTATTATTGAGCCTCAAGTAGACATATCCTGGAAACAAAAGGAACAAAACTCAGTGAAGGAAAAACTTGAAAAGAACTAATAACAAAACTCACATCTGTTAGGGAAGGAGAGCTTACCACAGCTTGCCATTAAAAATGCATCACCACATCCTTTAAAATGCCGTACTTCAAGTTAAAAACAAACTTCTGTAAAGGAAATACAAACTGAAAAATAAAATATGGCACCTTCTAATTTTACAAAATTGACAGGCCTAGTTCTTATAAGCAGCTTGAGATACATGAATAATGATCAAGAAACCAAAATATACTCACAAATTGAAATGCTGGATTGGACAATGCAGTACAGCTGATGGAAACTACTTCAGTTAAAGTTAGAAGTTAAAGCAGCGTAAATGTCTTGAAGCTGGCCGAACGAAAATTCTCATTAATGAAGGGTAAGCATAAGAATGAAAAAAATGCTGTGCAATAAAAGAACGAAAGTGAACCGACCAAACTGCAGCAGCTAATTTCCAACAAACACCAAATGAGGGGTCAGTAAATGGTATCGGTGATGATTACATTATTGAAGACAGATAAAACATAACTACGCAAATTTCATCCTTAAACTGAAAAGGCAAAAAAAAAGAAGGGTTACTGAAAGTGGTCAAAATTTGTAAAGAATTTAGTTTTTTTGGTGCAAGAATAAACTTACCCTTCCATCAGATCTTTAGAGATGTCGCCCAATTTCCAATGAGGAAAATTAAGGCGAACTGAGAACAGAAAAATATTCCAGCATATGTACAGACCGTTTTAAGCAGCTTTTGTAAAGGAAGGTACTAACTGTTGCGTTTCTCCGCTTCCACCTCGTTCTCCCCTCCAACTCTATTTGAAACATCCTCGATACGGTCATGTATGCCACAGTGACTTCAGCTTGACACCGAAAGGAACGCTGAAAAATTAAATTGCAAGGTGCAAACAGAAGAACAAAGAGTAGAATTACTGGGCTGTTCAGACCAAAAACAAAGTGTAGCTCTAAGCTAAGAGGTTATGCTCATAATTACTTTAGTTTTAAAAACGACACCAATATGCAGTCAAACCAAATCTATTAGTGAAAAATACCACCAAATACCAAACACTACAAGCCATGTAAAAGGGCACAACCATATGTAACAATAGCACTTTACATTAGGTTATTTCATACCTCATGAAAGGACAGGTGACAGCTGGTTACTGTTCTTACACGGTCAATTCTTATACATGAGCAGAGACTGATTAGAGTGAAACCTGATTACAGAGATCACCAGGAGTGCTGGGAAGGATAACAACCAGCACAGCAGAAGGGCTGGCAACCTTCTGGCCCCACAAACAGTTGACAGGCGGCGAGCAGCGCGGGAAAAACAGCAGGCTCTGCTTTGTTGCTCAGAGCTTCACCTTGGTCTTCTGGGTCCCTTGGTCTTCTTTACAAGCTAGAAAAGTCCAAAAGAAACTGAAGAAATGGCTGATACCGTCATGGTGAGAAGGTGGGTAAATCCTTAACTTTCATAAAAGTCTTATCAGATGAGGCTGAGATGAACATACAGTTATTCTCCAGACCACAGACAAGCGCCTCAGCGGGTTAGCAGAACAGTTAGAAATTTGAATCACTCTGCAGAGATTAAAATTAAAAACAGGATAGTTTGAATATGTACTTCAACCAATCATACAACTAATTCAGAGATTCTGTATTACCCACATTTTTCCCATCTATCATGTTCACAGACTGAATGGAGAACTGAAAAGGATGATGAATGTGGACTACGACATAGAGGGTATTTGGTAAGTGATCAGTACGAATAAACTGGGGTTAATTTATTATTGCATGTGCATACCAACATGGAGGCAACTGAAAAATTGTAGAAACATTATTTTGCAAGATAGACTAAAAAGATGAATAGAAAGCTCAGTTTGTCCCCATTATCTTGTATCTTGCAGGGCAAGACCGGCAGCTTCGGGTGCGCCAGAAGTAACCGCCGGGGGAACTGGCCGTTTGCGATCTCTTCGGAAATTGACCGTAGAAATCTGTCCGCCTGATGGGTACCGAGACTGGGTCATAGAGGGCGCGCGCAGCAGCCCAGTTTGGGCAGAGAAGTGATCGTACCGGATGTGAATGGGCAAAGGCACACAGTAGATATAGTTTAGCGGTAAAAAGTTGTTTCACTCAAAACGGATTGAAATCAAGGTAAATCTGGACAAAAAGTTATCATGCTGGTGCTAAAGCACCACATTAAATCCTCAGGGCGAAAGCTAAGCATACG
>JAPTSV010000821.1:0-15693 GCA_026979955.1 Megalurothrips usitatus | reverse complement strand
AAAGTTAATTTTTTTCGTTATCGAGTTAACGTTAATGAATTTCGCCATCAGATTAACGTTAACTCGATAACGATAACGGCCGGGCCCAATTGTAACTAGTTAGCGTTAATTAGCGATTAACGATATCGATAAGTTAATGATGTTTTTTTTGCTTCTTAGTGTGCAGGGCGTTAAAAGGGCATAAAAATGAGAAAGTTGGCAAACTTTGTACATTTCTTTTGTTGAAATAGAGAATAATTGGAACTAATAGTACATGACTAGAAAGTGAGATCGAAGGAGTACCACGAAACAAACAATGGACGTTAATAAGTAAAATAAATATGCAATCATGCCAAATTAACAATCCGCTTGTTGACAGATAGAAGCACTTCGTTCTGTAGGGCACCGTTTCCCAAACACATTCCGAAGGGCGGTGAAAGAGAGTCCCGCAAGCGAGAAAAACCGTGAAACTATAGCACTTGATGGCAGAGCGGTGTTCAGCTTCAGAAAAAGTTCCGCGAGTCCGGGGAACTCACGCTTGCCGCCATGGTTTTTCGCATAGAAAGCTTGCACGCTGCAAGAGCCATCAACGTGCACGAGATGCGGCGGCACGGCGCGAGGGTTTGAAAGGACGGAGAGAGCCTATTACTTTTGGATTGTTATTTGAGGATTAACGGCGAAATTAACTAGAATTCGATAAAGCGTTAATGACCCTGTTAACGTCAACTCGATAACGATAACGCATCTTCACCAAGTTATCGAGTTAACGTTAAATGTACATTAACTTTAACGTTTTCCGATAATCGCCGATAACATCCACATTAACTTTAACAACCCTGGGGCGGACTCGTCTGGCCGCGCTATCGGGGGCTCACTGAGCCAGATTCAGAAGGGGATAGAGAAAATCATTTTGTATTACTCGCGGAGGTTGACCGCGGCGGAAAGGGCCTACATAGTGACCCACTTGGAGGCCCTAGCGATCGTGGAGCTGGTCAAGCACTGCCACTGGTACCTCCAGGGGTACAAGGTAGTGTGGTACTCCGATCACCGCCCTCTATCATTTCTTGGTAATTACAAGAGTTTCGCCAACGCGCAAATGGTCCGCTGGTCATTATATTTGTCTCAGTTTGATATTGAGTTCAAATGGATCAAAGGGACCGAGAATAAGTTGGCAGACGCCCTCAGCAGAGCCCTAGTCTCGCCCGAAGAGGACGAGGAGCCGGAAGGGGATGTCCCTTCCCGCCTCAGGATGTGGAATAGTAACAGGCCTAAAATTGTGGAAATCCAAAGTCACAAAAACGTGATTTTATTGCTGAGGAGATTTTCCAAATCATTTCATCATGACACCAATGTCACTTGAGTCCAAGGTTCCCTCATTTCCTGTGTCTTAATCGGCCGTGTATATATGCGGCCCGGGAGGTCGCCTGATAAACGCCGTTTCGCCAGTTACACTCAGGCGAAGACCAGTTCCCGACATGTGTTCGCTCGCAGCCCTGCTTTTGGCGTCTCTTTTCGCGAACTGCAATGGCCGAACCGACTTGCCGAAAATTGTTGGGGGAACACCGGCAGCACCAGGGGAATTTCCACATCAGGTCAGAGCGCTCTAGCACGTCGTTCGCTGTCCACGTACTCACGCCGTAGACGTACGCCGTGGCCGTCAGTAGACCGAGAAAGCTCTACGAGGATTCCTTTTTTTTTTTCAGGTTGATCACGCTCTAAACATTGCCGTTACTGATTTCAAGAATTATGACATGATAACCCTAAATATAGTAAGCTATGTGCACAACTGACAAGGTGACTACCTTGTTCGCACATTGTGGCGAAACAATCTTTGCTCATCACGAGTCACTGCTGGGTGCGGCCTAGTACATCCAACTAAAATCCATCAAATAGCTCTTTGGACGTAAGTTGTTCTCAATCCGAAAGTCAATCCACGAAAATGGACGTAATTTTACGGTTTCGAAAATCACATCCATGGCATGGAGGTAAATTTGAGAATGGCAAGGCTATCTAGAAATCCATCCATATCTCTTCACCACTTTCCATCCACTGATTTATGACATTGGAGGTAGTTTCGCGTCTTCTTGAATTGTTGCTGCATGGAGGTAATTTCCACACAATTTTCGAAAAGGACAGGCGCGGATCTAAGAGCAGCTCAATTGGGGCGGGGTTAGGTTAGGTAAGGTAAGATTAGGTAAGGTTTCTGTTAAGTGCCAATGAGCAATTGCCGCCTGGAAATCACTCAGCTTTCGGCCTTCATGTGGTTGTGGTCCTGCTTCATCGACTGGACAGAAAATAGCTCCACTGTTAAAAACGTCATTGGAGCGAATTCACATCCATGTTTCGAAGTTGAGTGGACAGTAATTCGCGAAGAACTGAGGACGGATTTCCGTGATTGCCGTCAGCACAATATTTACCTCCATAACGTGGATGCAATGCACAACGCTTCAAAAGCATATCCACAACGTTGGAATAGATTCTGTGGATGGAATTTCACAACGTCTTTCTCAATTGGACGGGTTTTCATTGGATGTACTGCACTCATCTCTCACTGCTACGCCACTCCACGCGTAGCCTTGGCCTGGCCAGCTAGCGGCTGTTTGCTGACGGCTGCCACCTGACGAGTAGGGCCCACCAGGTAGGTAGGCGTACGCGCCAGACTGCGTCGTGGCGTAACAGACTTCAGGCATCCCTAATCACTGTTCCGCCACTCTACGCCTGCGTGTAGTGTTACACGAACTGTTTAAATGCCAGCATTCTCATCCGATGCTACGTGAAAATGCAAGAGCTGCAACGCCTCAGAGAGCTCGATTGGCCTATAGGAAAAGGTTCCGCTAGGCACAGAGTCTTTAGTGCCTCTTGCAGCACAAAAATTAGTGCACTCCATAAAAAAAACACAGGTCCAATTGGCTGAAGTAGGATCCTTAAGAACTTCAATTCCAAGGGAATCGCTGAAAGTTCGACCGTTTTCGAGATATCGGTGAGATGGCCTAAAAAATCAACTCAGCGTGGTCGTCAGATGTATGCATGCATATGACCATGCACGGAGGCTGTAACATCAGGAACAATAAAAATGTACCCCTTCGATCGTGTCAATTATATCAGTCTGGGTAGGTTAGGACCGAAAAGATAATTGGTTGAGCGATAGCAAAACCATTGCGACACATAACCAGTAACCTAACCTTAGCTGCCGGAGCCTAACCCACCCAACCCACAAATAACCTAACCTAATGTAGGATCATTTTCTTGAGTCACAAATCCGCCCCTACACGCCTAGCATAGTCCTCTCCGTGCTATTCAGCGGATTTTAAAATTTTAGACCACTTCCGAAAATTATCTAAGAAACCCCTTAGATGCCCTAGACAAACTCAGTGCCAAGTTTACCAGGTGTGGTCTAGTAATCAGGAGACGGGTGTGCAACCCGCTTACACGGAGATACCTTGAGGCGTCACTGTCAGATTTTGATGAATCCCGTTTTTGGGGGGGATTTACTGCCCACCAAACCCTCGGAAACCAAATTTTAGCTGCCCATATAGGCTAGTTCCTGAGATAAACTTTTAAACCATTACAACGGGTACAATTCGAAAGATACTGATGTCAACGACGATTTTTTTTTTATTCCAAATATTTCTGTAGGGGCTGAAATTTTAAGGAAAACACTAACTGTAGCGGTTTTTTTTTTAGATATCAGCGAATTATGTTGGAAAATCAAACCGGAGACGTTTCCATGCAGTATGTTGGTTGGTTTCCGCACACAGAGAACCGCGTTAGAGGGGGCCTTGCTGCGTCTTGGATCAGTGTTGGGTACAATAGTTTAAGGCTAGTGGCTTGCAGGAGGCTACCGCTCGATGGCCATCGTATGAGAATAAAATCGAACATAATTGACCGCCAACTCTCCAGCTATTCAGTCCCTTATGTTCTCTCGGAGAAGCAAATCAGTTCGAAATCATCAAACATCACTGACAATGAATTGGTGAGGAACAGTGCCCAACCAAGAGCGAGAAGAACCTCTCACTCAAATTTTGGTAAGAATGCTGATCTTGCCTAAATTTGAATGAGGGACCTCGCCCAATTTCGGGTGAGAGGGGCATCCTCGCCCAAATGCTGGCGAGAAAATGCCATTATCTCGCCCAAATTTGGGCGAGTAAACCGTCCTCACCAAAATATAGGCGACAAAATTTCCTCGCCATTTTTTTTACCATATTCCTCACCTTTCCATTCTCAGTGATGAGAATAATTCGTCTCCCTTTGAAACCAATTTTAAATCTCCCAAATAAACTTATCCGAATAAAAATAAATGAAAAAAATTAGTTTTGTGCACTTTGAAGAAACAAATTTTATGCGCCTCCTTCCATCCAATCGACATAACACTCACATTTTTAAAGATTTCAGCTTCTTCAGCACTGAGTGGCCCTCGTTAACCGAAACACGAGTTTTGATTTTTATTGTATGAAAATAAAAAAACGTTAACGCTAACGCTAACGTGAAAGCAGATGACGAACCTGACAGGCAATTGAAAGACAGTTTTGGTAACTAAACGTTGTGGATCGGCCCGCGGCTACTAAGTGTGTCGCCCGCCCCACCAGTCATAAGTGCACTGTTTAGGAGATCTGTCCCTCACCCATCACTTCGCGACCCGCCTCCGTGGCGGCGCCGGACACAATATAAGTTTGAGATTGACCGAGCGAATTACTTTTGATTGTGTTACTATGTAAAACCTGAGTTTTGAACGGTGCAGAACGGCCGCTTGAACACTTGTCGTTTAGAGGTTCCAACAGGACCATAGCAATCAGCCTGTGAATTCTGGCGCCCAGTAGAATTTGCATCATATCAGTGCAGTGCAGGGAAACATAGTTGGGTGATTTAGGCCGGGTTTGAAGAAGTGGTAGCAGTTGGCCGGGGCTGGCGGGCCGGGCCGGGGCTGCTGCTGACGCGCCGCACCGCCTCGAGTGTCGAAAGGAATCTGTTTACGAGCGCGGCACGGCCCGCCCTCCCAGTGTTTACGATAAGCCTCGCGCCGGCCCATGCCGTGCTGTGCCCTATGCAGGGCGCGGAGCGGAGCAGAGCAGAGCGGAGCAGAGTAGAGCGGAAAGCCCCGCCTCGTGCTATATAATATGAGGCTCGGCTAGGGCTGCTCATGGGGACTGCTGCGGCTGCTGCGGGATGCTGCTGCCACGCTGCCGCTTCTGCTAACTACAGCTACAGCTGCCAACTGCTAACTGCCTGCTAAACTGCTAACTACGAGAGTTAAAGCTAGCTGAAGTTGAAACTTCATCTGCTAAAAAATGAAGCAATACGGCATTAGCACCTGCGACCCGCTGTATGCCGACTCGGCCTTTCAGACCGCGCGTCCACGACGACATTGTTAACAGGCCTCGGGCGAACAACTATTACAAGCCCCAGTGGGAGAAAAAAAACGAATTTATTCTAATAATAATAATATGAAACGACTTGGTATTGGAACCTACGACGCGATGTATGCCGACTCGTCCTCTCAGCGTCGACATTGTTAATAGGCCTCGCGCGAACGACTATTACAAGCCCTGGCACACCGCGGCCGCGGGGAGCCGGCCAGAGCGCATAAAAATACGTCTTGGCAATAAAGGGTAAAACAGCCATTTGAAAAATATTTATATTTAGTTTAATTAGGACCGTGAAATGTGACTCGATTTTATGCAAAATGTGCATGCAAACAACATGCCTAATTTTGCATATTTAAATTAACTAAGGCGGTAAATAATATTTAATTATGAAGTTGGCTGTATTGATGTGTTCATTTTCTTGCCCGCTTTTGTGGCGCCTTCTCTCTTCCTGCCCCAGTTCTTTAGCGCCATCTGTCGGCGGAGAACTGAAACTCGTTTGCGCTCGCGGCTACAATGATATCCCTAGTGGGAGAATAAAAAGTGGAATAGTCGATGCAAAGGGGTTCTCGCCCGCTCGGGCCCAAAAACTGTCACTTAAGAAGGACAGAATTTGACAAATTCGGGTCTTCTCAGAATTTACTTACGTAGAATCGTTTATTTTCTATGGATCTAACATCCGTGCGACCCAGGCAGGAGGGGGGGGGCAATAACAATAATTTACAATACTAATAAAGTTTTACATTGTGCATGTACAGGTTTCCTTGAGGTATGGCTCCGGTGGCTCACACTTCTGCGGTGGGTCCATAATAACTCCTAGGCACATCGTCACTGCCGCCCACTGCGTGGAGTAAGTGGCGATAGTTTATGCCAGTAGCTTTGACCTCCATCATGGGTTCCAGGATTGGGACCCATTTTGGAAACGTCAGTACAAATGCAACACATCGGTCTTCTAAGTAGTTAACGGTTTTTGTTTCGGCGTCGATGTAATGATGTAAGCCTATTCTCAAGTTTGCAACGATCGTCACAAAATATTGCAACTGCAAAACGTTGCAGAAAAACAGTGACGATCATCACCATATTTGTTAGAATCGTAAAATCGGCACCACAATGAACGTCACCCAAACCTGCGATAAGTGTCACAAAATAGTGCGCCAAAATTGCATCATGTTTGCAACAAAAGTTTATTATATATTATATACTAATAATATTACATCTTTTAATATGTTATAATAACATACAACAAATAATATTATATATTATATATACGCAATATTTTGCACACGGTACGTTGCAAACAAATACAGTATATATAAAGGAAACCACAGACATCACGTTTTTCATATAATCAAAATTGATGATCAGGCAGTTTTTCTAAAATACCTTGGTCTCAAAAGCTGGTAATGCCAAGATAATGTGAGATCTACAGGGTGGCCCACGTACCCCTTCTTTTCACGTAGTCATACTTGCCCGCAACAGGCGGGGGCCGGGCGCTATCCCTGCCTCGGTAGTCGCCATCGGCTGCCTCTCGTTGATCCGGCTCGGTGCACGTTCTGCTTCGGCTCTGCTCGTCAGCTGCCCTTGCCTTCCCGTCCCTGCTGCGGCGCCATACGGTCAGCTCCGCGGGAACAGTTTTGGCCCCTCAGTCCGTGTCGTCTGCCCCGTCCGGACGCATCCCCCCAGGACCGACGCGAGGGGATGGAGTTGGAGTCAACAGACGACAGACACCGGAAGTTGAAGTGGGCGAGAAGCAGACGACGCAGCTTGCTCGACAACACGGCATTCGGAATGAGCAAGAAGTCGGCCACGAAAAAATTCGTGGCCACGAATTCAGCTTTTACCGGATCGACTATACCCATGGCTAGCAAGAAAAGGCGACGCAAAAGCTGATGAAACTCCGCCAACAAATGCTCACTAGTGTGAGGTTTGTGACGAGAATTCCCTAAATCGTTTCAACAACTCAAAAATGCTCTTTGACTTTTCTGTAGATGTCAAACAACAAACAATACGCCCCAGGCAGAGTGACAAAAATTCAAAGACCCTTTTACCAGTGTGTTGCGGGATGGTATAAATACGGGAAATAACGGGAATCGTGGGCCACCCTGTATGACCGCCTGCCAATCCCTCAAATTTTGTCGCACAGACTGCCGCTGTAGCTTAATTTCATCGCATTGCGGTGTTGTATAGAATGTACTTATTGAGAATTGCGATAGCACATCTAGTACAAGAGCAAATTTTCCTGTCACTTTACGTCAAAACTTATAAAAATGTACACATAAACCAAATATGTCAAAATTTTGATTGGATACAGCGCTGAAGCGATAAAAATACAGCGGAAGTCTGTGCGGCAAAATTGAAGGGAATGGCGGACAATTTCAGATTTCACGTCATCTTCATAGGAGCATAGCGTCTCCTGATTAGAACTTCAATCTTTACAACGCTTGAGGGACCACTAGATTTCGGCTCTAAATTCGGTACACAGAGACCTGTGATGGTAAGATACTTCTAAGAACCTGGGGTGCTGGTCGGTCGCACTTTGGTTTGGTTCAGGGGCACTAAGTAGGCAACTGGTACAAAAAATCACATCTTTGAGGGCCATGAGCGACCACTCAAAGTTGTCCGAGCGGACCCAATCTATTTGTTGCAAGGTTTGATACACAACTGCACATTAAAACGCTCGGGACACAACGATCGGCACCTTTTGTCTGTGGGGGACACCCTAGTGTGATGGGTACGAAGCTCTTGCTGTAATCCCTACGTAAACGCATGAAAAAAGTGGGTTTGCTAGGAGAGCGAACACTCTTTCGCTATCGCGTTCTGCGCCACCAGAGCGAACTTTTGGCTCAGCCGTTTCACCTCTTCGCTGCTCCACCCGAAGCACATGTGTCCCGATAGCAAACAAAGTTCGACAGGAGTCCCCACTAATTTTGCAGTAGGAGCGAGGTGTATCGTTTGTCATCTAATCGCATCGCTATTCCACCTGAAGACTGTTCGCATTTCGGCAAAACGTGATTTTTTAAACCTGCACTGACTTCCGTTTCACCAATTCTGCAAAATGGGAAAAGGAGTCATTTCGAGTTAGTTCCCCTTTACCGCATGGCGTATTAGAAGCGTTCTAAATACGACACACTTCAATCTTAACTCTACTGTGCTGGGAGTCCGTAATTTACCGCGTTTACTTACGCCAGGCGTGGAGTGGACGAACAGTGATTCGCGTGGAGGAATGCCTGTTACGCCGGTCTGGTGTACGCGTCTACCTGCCTACCTTGTGTAGTCCTTCAAAAAACTTTAAGTTATTGAGTTGTCACCTTTTCTCACTTCACTGACCAATTTGGGGACTGCGTCACTGCAGGTCCACGTCCCCGTCAAGTGTGAGGGTGGTTGCCGGGCACATGACGTCTTACGGAGGAACCGAGCTCCAGGTCAAGAGCATCCGCATCCACCCCGGCTACACGGGCAGAGCGTCCGACGGCTGGAAAGACGACATAGCTGTGCTAACGCTGTCGGCACCCCTGCAGTTCAACTCGCTCCAAGGACCTATCCGTCTGGCGAGCCAGGACTACGCGACAGGCGGCTACCGAGGCATTATCAGCGGATGGGGTAAAACTTCCACTGTGAGTACGTTCGATTAGCACGCCGCATAGGCAGCCTATCGTGGTTATTCGCCTCAGCGTCTAAGAGATCCCAAACCGAGTTTGGTGACGCCCAGATCAGTGAGAGCTTACCTTTTTCCTGTCGCCGTAGCGGGAGCTCAGAGGGGGGCGCCAGGGGCTGTGGTGGGCGCCACACTAAAGGAGTGTGATGTGCTACTATCCTTTAGGAACAGCATGGCGAGGCATCACTTTCTTAAGAGTGTGATGGGTACCAAGCTAAGGGCGTTATAAAAAAAGACCCTTCCTCACACAGGGTTTATTTGATGCTACTAGGTCTTCTACTGCTGCTTGCTACTAGGACGTCTTTACTGTGCTTGTTTTTCAGACCTCGTCAGTGGCGCCTTACTTACTGAAGGCTGCAGTAGGCGTGTTGTCTGCCTCATCCTGCCAAGCAGCTCATCCCCGTCGTGCGGGACGTGCTTATACAACTGCGAAACAAATTTGCACGTTCGAACGTCCAGGCATAGGAGCGTGTCAGGTCAGAAACGCCAACATGAACACTGTCAGAGAAAATCGGATCCAACAAAGCCAGTCCAGAAGTTGTGAGACAAACGGATCAAAAGTTAGATTTGACACTACGATTTTTTTTTTAATTTTCAAACAAAACAAATGACCAGCAAAATTGAAACATCGAAGACCGCAGTTAGAGAGCTCAAAATTTGGAATCCGAGCTTTCTCAACGTCGACATTCAAATAAACTTCACTCCGTTAAAATAGTAGATGGCGACTTGCCACGGATGGGAAATCTTTTTCGGCCTGTATCTCCGAAAATAGGGCCATAGCCAGAAAATTGGAGCTCATACCGAAAAGATACTTTTCATGAGCTTCAAGAATAAATATACACTGTTGGTGTTCTCGATTTTGGTGCACAAACGAATTAAGCAGGTTGAAACTCATATTTTTATCGGTTTTCGATTGTTTTTGCCCATTCCCCCCTTCCCCCGTCAATCCGGTAGCACCGTCACACTCCTCACAGTTTTCTCAATAGTTTAAGTTCCCATGTTGTACCTCCGGCAAGGTGGCCGCACCCAAATTATACAGCCACAAAAAAAGACCTCAATCGATTGTTAAAGATGAGAACAGTTAGGTTATAACCCCAAGAACAATAGTTAACATTCATATCTGCTCATTATAAAAAAATTTTGGGCCGTCTACCTTCACGTCCCTAAAACTTGCAGCCACGAAAAACAAACTTATATTTGGATTGTTAATCGTAAGTACACGTAAGTAACAACACTTTTAACGTTTGTTAACAAGCTGCAACCCTCAAATCTGGCAACTTAACAAACACAAAGGTGGGCCGGCCAGCTTCACTTTCCAAACGCATAAGAAAGAAAAAAAGGATCAAATTTTGATTGTTAATCGTAAGTGTAAGTAAGTAATAATACTTTTATCGTTTGTTAACTCCTGTGGCGTACCCATTGCAAAAGGTACTTGCGCAAGTTACATCCGCGTGCTGAGATGGCACAAGCCGTGCGAACAGTAATGGGGTCGTGGTGCATTACTCCATTTCTCTATTTACCACAACGCGTGCTATACACCGCAATGCTTGCAGAAGTACCGTATCGCCGATCGGAGAGGAATTTCCAGTAAGCGTTAAAAAAAAAGGTCAGTATGCCGACTAATTTCTTTTCAGCAGAAATGTATATGTTTCATCTTCAAACAAGCTCCGCTCCACCGGCACCGGCACCTCGATTCGACAGGGGTACTTAGCCAGCGTGGCCTGCCAGCGGCGTTTGCGGGGGCCTCCGGCTTCCGCCTCAAGTCACTCGAAATGTGTCCGGTGGTACCATTAACTTACGATAACTAACGATAACTAATGATAACTAACCATGAACGAACGATAACTAACCATGAACTAACGATAATTAACCCTGAACTAACGATAACTAACCCTATTGTCTTATTTCAAATACAACGATGAAAATGTTCTTACAATAACGGTTCGACTGAAATGATAATTATGGACGTATACAAACGATAACTTTTGTCAATCAACTATTAACTAACGATAACTAACCATACACTAACGATAAGTAACCATTAACTAACGATAACTAACCATTAACTAACAAAAACGAACATATAACTAACGCCCACTTAAGTCTTAGAACAAATACAATTTGGAGACAATTCAGGTGGTACATATTTTTGTTACGATTAAAATCGCTAACCTCAGCCTGTCCCGTCTCGCGACGGAGTGTGCCTTGCAGGCACACCACCCCTGGCGAAAATGGTAACCATTTATTCGTGTTCGTTTTGTGTTCGTAAACACATTAAAATGGAAATGCGTTCACTTTGGCTTCTTGAAACACGTTTAAAACACATATACAAAATGAACACAGAGTAAACACATAAAGTTTGTGCTCAGAATGCATTCATTTTGTGTTCTGAAAACACATTTCGAAATGTGTTGTATGGGCTGTTCCGAACTCAAAGCAAACTCAGAAAAATGTGTTCATTCTGCGTTTGCGGATTGCTTTTGAAACACATTTTGCCGCCTGCATCAAACTCAAAGTAAACGCAAAGTAAACACAAAAGAATGCGTTCATTTTGTTTGCAGATGGCTTTTGAAACACGTTTTGCCGACTGCATCAAACGCAAAGTAAACGCAAAGCAAACACAAAGGAATGTGTTCATTTTGCGTTCACACATGACATGACATGACGATATCGTCAAGTGTTAGAGTGACGAATTTTAGAGGTCACCCATAGTCTTCCTCGGTTTTAGATAGGCGGAAAATAATTTTGAATGATGTCTGTAGTGCAATTTTGACGGAGTTGAGTGGTGCCTAAGGGACGTTGCCGGACTAACACGACTTTTCTATCTTGGCCCCCCGGCTTCGCAGTAAAGTGGGATTTGCACGGAAATTCTTGAAAAAATACCGCGAGTAAGATAAGTTACATATTTTCTTCAAATTTGAAAATTTCCTGGTTTCGTGAGATGAAAATAATGAGATGCTCCCCCATCAGTTCCGGTGAGGAGGAGTCGCCTTCGAGGAGGCGTTCCGCAATAAAGCAATAAACGAGACAAAAGGCGACGGTCCTCGGCCCGGCCCGGCTGCACCGACCCAGGCCGGCCCGGGGATGCTCGCCAGAACCACGCATCTCGCAGAGCCTTGGTCCGGCCCAAATATATTTTGTTCGAAACACCCTCCTTCCATGTCAATTTGACGCTTTATAGTCTGATCAGTCTGGGAAGAACGCTGGACCTCGGAGCTTCCACGGCTCCGCCACCTCAGCAACTGCAGCAACACTGAGGACTGGGGGTTGGGGGCTGGGTAGGTCTGTGGGCCTGGGGACCCTGTCACATCTGGCCCGTGCTGTGGAGCAGTGACCTGGGGTAGTGAAGGTGTGAAAGAAACAGGGGAAATTTCTGAACGTCTTGGAATATTGATGTCGTTCAAACGCCAACATGTTCGGAAGCACACGAGGAATAAGTCATCCAAATTTCAAGCAAATATCTTTTGAATTACAGTCTACAGAGCTAAAAACGTGGTTTCAAAATTTTTTAAACGAGTCTATGAGTACGGCTCAAATGCAAGTCTTTCGGTCGAATTTTATATGACTAAGCTTGGAATTTTGTGTTAAATGCAACTACAATCATCGTTTTTAATATAGTTCACGCAAAATTGGATTCGCAATCGAGAATTTAAAGGTCTCCAGTACCCTCATTAAAGCGTGAGGAGTGCCTTTTGTTGACACAGACGGGCCCGGCCGGAGCAGGCAGGAGCCCCCTCCACCACCTCCCCCCAAAACGCACTGCTACCGCAGCAACACCAGCGTTCTTCCCAGACTGATCAGACTATAGTTTTCGAGATATTAGCACCAGTTCTTTACTGTGCTGTAGATGATGAATGCATCTACCCCGCTATGAAGACCGATTTTTAATATTTCATTTGTATTTCGTTATATCACGCTAACAAAATGCGCAATTTCGATGTGTTTTGAAAATTCAAATGAAATATTTCCGAGTTGAAATTAAAAATTTTAAACTTCATAGCGGGGTGGGGGGAACCATTTCCTAGAATGTGAGAAAGTCCGGCACCGATATCATGAAAAATGTGGCCTGGAGGTGACAAGAAAGAGCCCCTCTGCAGGGAGGCCAAACGCGTCTGTACAGCGCCCTCTTAAAACGTATTTTGCCGACTCGGAAAGTTAACAGAAAGCAAACTCAGAGGAATGAGTTTATTTTGCCCTTGTGTATGGCATGATAGGAAAATGCTTCCGTAGCAAGTTCCATTGCTTATTTCGCAAATACATGCGCAGGTGCGGCCTGGCACGCACGAAAAAAGGCAGCCAATCCGTTTTCGGGAACATTTTGAGCCTGTTCCCTGCCCCGGCGGTATTGGTACGTTTGAGGTACGGTACATAATTGTCATAACAAGTAGCCGCGATCTTGCCTTTTTCTATTAATTTACTTTCAGCCCAATATATTTTTAATATCGACACCACCTTCCGCGCACAAACGCTGTTATATCTGCGACATGTAACGTATAGTCTTTACAAAGAGTTAGCGCACTCGGACTGAACTCAAAAGATCGGCTCTGATGAGACCGGCCGGCCTCCGCACCTCCTCTCCCACCCGCACATCCCTGCCCCGCCCCCGGCCCTTCCCGCGCGCGGTCCCACTGCCAGAGCCGGGAGGCGTGCACTGTGCTCCGGAGGCTGGGGGATCCTTACCACGGTTCCTCCGTAGCACAAGTGGCAGCGTGTCGGGTTGGTATGTATGGGTAAGCGTGTTCTATTCTCCGTAAGGCTGTTTCTGTTAATGTGTGTCCTTCTCTGTCCCCAGCCGGGCCCCATAAGAGCGAGAGAGACAGAGGAGCAGGTAGCCCCGAAGCGTGGGGGAGGGGAGGGCGGGGCGCGGAGGGGTCTTCCGGTCGGCTCGCCACTATTATATTGTTTTTATGCCGCGTAAAAGTGTTTGCATTGTGTTTATATTGTGTTCGCATCGTGCACCAGAACACATTGTAAACGCATTTTGAACTCCTTCCAGACGCAATTCCACGTGTTCGGAATGTGTTTGGAATGTGTTTGCCAACTCAAAAATATATGTTTACTTTGGTTCTGCAAAAGCGTTTCAAACACATTCTGAGCACATTATAAACACATTTACCGTTCGAATTCGCAGCTTTTCAACTCAAAAGAACGTGTTCGTGAAGTAAGAGTAAACGCATTCAGAACACAGTCACAAACACGTTTCAAACACATTCTCGTGTACCATTTTCGCCAGGGACGCGCAGTGGCCAACCCTAACCTAACAAATCTCATAAAACAAAAACGCGACAAAATTTGAAAATTGTTGCACCCTACGTATACCTGATTTATAAAAGAAGTCTATCCTCAAAATTTGAATTTTCTTTGTAAACGATAAGTCAGCGCCCTACGAACGAACAGTCGGCATCGGACTAAGAGCCCGGCTCCTCTCCGTTTCTACCGAAACGTGTCGGGTCGGGCTAAAAAAGGTTCAAATTTGCACTCTTCAGTCAACGTTAGTCATCGGTTCGTTTACGTAAGTCATCGTTAGTTAATGGTTGATTACCATAAGTTATCGTTTGCATATGTCATAAATTATCATTTTAGACAAACCGTTAATGTTTTCACCTTTTTAAAAATTGTACTTGATCCAAGACTTTTGATGTCGAAAGTTATATGTTCGTTCTCGTTAGTGATCGTCAGTTAATGGTTAGTTATCGTTAGTTAATGGTAGACTGACAAAGCTTATCGTTCGTAGATGACGTTATTATCATTATGATCGAACCGTTAATGAAAGAACATTTTAAACGTTGTATTTGGTTTAGGACAATAGTCGTCGTTAGTTATAGGTTCGTTTTCGTTAGTTATCGTTAGTTAATAGTTGATTGACAAAAGTTATCGTTTGTATATGTCGTTAATTATCCTTTTAGTCGAAACGTTCATGTAAGAACATTTTCAACGTTGTATTTGATACAAGACAGAAGTCGTCGTTAGTTAAAGGTTCGTTTTCGTTATCGTTTGTTAATGGTTGATTGACAAAAGTTATCGTTTGTATACGTCCATAATTATCATTTTAGTCGAACCGTTATTGTAAGAACATTTTCAACGTTGTATTTAAAATAAGACAATAGGGTTAGTTATCGTTAGTTCAGGGTTAATTATCGTTAGTTCATGGTTAGTTATCGTTAGTTCATGGTTAGTTATCATTAGTTATCGTTAGTTAATGGTACCACCGGACACATTTCGAGTGACTTGAGGCGGAAGCCGGAGGCCCCCGCAAACGCCGCTGGCAGGCCATGCTGGCTAAGTACCCCTGTCGAATCGAGGTGCCGGTGCCGGTGGAGCGGAGCTTGTTTGAAGATGAAACATATACATTTCTGCTGAAAAGAAATTAGTCGGCATACTGACCTTTTTTTTAAATTCTTACTGGAAATTCCTCTCCGATCGGCGATACGGTACTTCTGCAAGCATTGCGGTGTATAGCACGCGTTGTGGTAAATAGAGAAATGGAGTAATGCACCACGACCCCATTACTGTTCGCACGGCTTGTGCCATCTCAGCACGCGGAGGTAACTTGCGCAAGTACCTTTGGCAGTGGGTACGCCACAGGAGTTAACAAACGATAAAAGTATTATTACTTACTTACACTTACGATTAACAATCAAAATTTAATCCTGTTTTTTCTTTCTTATGCGTTTGGAAAGTGAAGCTGGCCGGCCCACC
>JAPTSV010000820.1:0-20054 GCA_026979955.1 Megalurothrips usitatus | reverse complement strand
GCTTTTTAAAAAAGGATATTTGAAGGTTTGTTTTAGTTTTGTAATGGAACGGGGCAGTTTTAAAATTATAGTTTTATAGTAACGGTCAGTGCACCGCATTATTCTCATACGCGGGCCGCCCAGCGCTGGCCTGCAAGGTGTTGTCCCCGCCCGGCTTGGCCCGGCGGCCCGACAATGCACGCCTCGCTCTGAGTCTCGGGTCCCTTGGCTTGTTGTGTGTACTCTAGGGTAGAGGGGAGGGTAGGGTCCCACCGAAACGGTCCGCCTGCCTTGAGTCGCCGCTCTCGTAGCCGTGGCTCGGCCAGGCCCCGGCTCGGCTCGGCACATCGACAATGGGTACCCGGCAAGGGCTGCGCAACAAAAAAGAAGGACGGAAGATTTGGTGGTGGTCGAGAAAAGGATGGAATAGCGGATGCAGCCAGCTGACGAGCCGAGCAGGGGTAGCTCTGTCCCTTTCTTTTGCCATTGGGTGGAGTGAGATAGCTGAATTTCAAATGCGTTTTTACGCGAATTGTTACATTCTATAATTTTAAAAGTTGGTTCGCTGTACCTGCCCGGTCACCCTCGATATTTCTGTCAGACAGATTTTTGATTTTTTGCCTCGTTATCGATCTACAGCAATGGGGCCTGTGGACCATAGAGGCGCGTATAGTTGTGTCCCTTTCTTTCGCCATAAGAAGAAGTGAGATAGCTGACTTTTAAATCGATTTTTCGGCCACTTGGAAGCTTTTTCAAAGTGTAAAAACACGTCAGCGCGCCCTGCAAAAGTATCCTGCATCCATGTGCATAGTTTCAGAAAATTCTGTTAGAGGGCCATAAGGGCAATGCTTAAAAGAAAAAAAAGTCCAATCCGGTCAGACGATAAGGCAACTCCGTTTCACTTCGTGCCTAAAAAGTGTTAAAAAAAAGCCGAATAGTCGATGCAAAGGGGTCCTCGCTCCGCTCGGGCCCAAAAAGGAGAGAGAAAAAGAGCGATAGAGAAGGTGGGGAAAAAAAGAAGTATAAGAGAGCGGGAGGAGAGAAGGAGAAAAAGGGTGAAAGAGAGAAAAGAGAGAAAAAGAAAAAGTTAAAGATAGAAAAAGAGAGAGAAAGAGAATGAAAGGAGAGAAAGAGAGGGAGAAAGAGAGACACAGGGAGAAAGAGAGAAAGGGAGAATGCAAGAGAGGGAGAAAGAGAGAGAGGGAGAATAAGAGAGAGCGGGAGAAAGAGAGAGAGGGAGAAAGAGAGAGAAAGAGAGAAAGACAAAAAGAGAGAGAGACAAAAGAAAGAGAGAGAGAAAAAAAAGGAGAGAGAGGAGGAGAGCATAAGAGAAAGACAGAAAGAGACAGAAAAAAAGAGAAAAAGAGAAATAGAGAAAAGGAGAGAGAGAGAAGGAAAGAGAGAAAGAGGAAAGGAGAGAGAGGGAAAAAGAGAGACAGGAAGAAACAGATAGAGAAAGAGAGAAAGACAAAAAGGGAATGAGAAAATGTGAAAGGGGGAGGAGCGAGAGAAGGAAAGAGATAAGGAGAGAAGAGAGAGAAAGCGAGAGAAAAAGAGACACAGAGAGAGAAAGGGAAAGAGAAAGCAAAAAAAGGAGAGAGACAAAGAGCGAGAGAAAAAGTGAGAGAAAGAGGGCGAAATAGTGGGAAAGAGAGATAAAGAGAGTAAAATAATGAAAGAGGGAGAGACAGAGAAAAGATAAAACGAGAAAAAGGGAGAGAGAAAAGAGAGAGAAAAAGAGGGACTGAAAACGAGAGAAAGAAAAAGAGCGAGAGAGAAAAAGAGAGAAAAAAAGAAGGAGAAAAAGAGAGAGAAGAGAGAAGGAGAAAAATAGCGAAAGAGAGAAAAAGAGAAAGAGAGCAAGATAGAAAGAGAGAGAGAGGGCGGAATGAGAGGAGAGAAAGAGAGATAGAGAAAGAGAGACAGGGAGAATGAAAGAGAGAGGGAGAAAGAGAGAAAGACAAAAAGAGAGAGGGACAAGAGAAGGAGAGAGAGAGAAAGAGAAAGAGGAGGAGGGCATGAGAGAAAGACATAAATAGACAGAAAAGAAGAGAAAGAGAGAGAAATAGAGAAAAAAGAGAGCGAGAAAAGGAAAGAGAGAATGAGAGGAGAGAAAGAGGAAGAAAGGAAAAGTGAGACAAAGAGAGAAGGAGAGTAGGTGAAAAAGATAGAGATAAGGAGAGAAAGAGAGAGGAGAGAAGAAGAAAAAGGGAGAGAAACAGAGAGAAGGAGCGAATGAGAAATTGAGAGAAAGAGAGATAAAGAGAGAGAAAGAGAGAGAAAGAGAAGGAGAGAAAAAGGAGAGAAGAGAGAGAGAGAAGGAAAATAGGAGAAAAAGAGAGAGATTAGGAAAGAGAAGGAGAGAGATGGAAGGAGAAAGAGAGAGATAGAGAGAGAGAAAAAGAGAGAGAGAGAAGGAAAGAAGAGTAGAAAGAGAGAGAGAAAGAGAGAGAAAAAAAGGAGGAGAAAAAGAGAGAGACAGAGAAGAAGAAAGAAGGAGAGAAAAAGAAAAAGAGAGGGAGAGAGGAGGCAATACAAAGAGAAAAAGATAATGAGAAGGAGTAAGAGAAAGAGAGAGACATAGAGACAGAGATAGATGGACAGCGAAGGACAGAGAGAGAGAAAGAGAGAAGGAGGAAGAGAGAGGAAGAGAGAAAGAAGGATAGAGCGAGAGAGAAAGAAAGAGAGCTAGAGAGGGAGAAAGAGAGAGAAAGACAAAAACGGAGAAAGAAAAAGAGATAAGGAGAGATAGAGAGACGGAGAGAAAAATTCCAGCGCCTACTGCACTGAGCGGCCCTCGTTAACCGAAAAACGAATTTATTCTAAAAATAGTAATATGAAACGACTTGGTATTGGAACCTACGCGCGCGCACAGCGACATTGTTAACAGGCCTTGCGCGAACGACTATTACAAGCCCTGGCACACCACGGCCGCGAGGAGCCGGCCGGAGCGCACAGCACGGCTCGCCAAGTTGACAACAATACGTCTGGACAATAAAGGGTAAATCAGCCATTTGAAAAATATTAATATTTAGTTTAATTAGGATCGTGAAATGTGGCTCGACTTTATGCAAAATGTGCATGCAAACGACATACCTAATTTTGTATTTTTAAATTAACTAAGGCGATAAATAATATTTAATTTTGAGGTTGGCTGTATTGGAATACCAGTCTTTCCCTTCTTGCCCCACTTTTGTGGCGCCTTCTCTCTTCCTGCCCTAGTTGTGTGGCGCCATCTCTCGGCGCGGAGCTGAAATGCGGCCGCGCGAGCGCGGCTACAATGGCACCTCTAGTGGGAGAAAAAAAAAGTCGAATAGTCGATGCAAGGGGGCCCTCGCTCCGCTCGGGCCCAAAAAGTGGAAGAAAAAGAGAGAAAAGAGAGAAGGAGAAAAATAGCGAAAGAGAGAAAAAGAGAAAGAGAGCAAGATAGAAAGAGAGAGAGGAGAGAAAGACAGATTGAGAAAGAGAGACAGGGAGAATGAGAGAGAGAGGGAGAAGGAGAGAAAGACAAAAAGAGAGAAAGACAAAGAGAGAGAGGGACAAGAGAAGGAGAGAGAGAGAAAGAGCGAGAGGAGGAGGGCATGAGAGAAAGCCATAAATAGACAGAAAAGGAGAGAAAGAGAGAGAAAGAGGAAAAGAGAGAGAGGGGGAGAAAGAGAGACAGGGAAAAACAGATACAAAAAGAGAAAAAGACAAAAAGGGAATGAAAAAAAGAGAAAGGGAAAGAAAGAGAGAAAGAGAGAGGAGGGAAGAAGAAAAAGGGAGAGAAACAGAGAGGAGCGAATGAGAAATTGAGAGAAAGAGAGATAAAGAGAGAGAAAGAGAATGAGAGACAAAGGAGAGAAGAGAGAGAGAAAAGGAAAATAGAAGAAAAAGAGAGAGATTAGGAAAGAGAAGGAGAGAGACTGAAGGAGAAAGAGCGAGATAGAGAGAGAGAGAAGGAAAGAAAGGGAGAAAGAGAAAGAGATAGAAAAAAAGGAGGAGAGAAAGAGAGAGACAGAGAAGGAGAAAGAAGGAGAGAATAAGAAAAAGAGAGGGAGAGAGGAGGAAAGAGAAAAAATAATGAGAAGGAGTAAGAGAAAGAGAGAGACAGAGATAGATAGACAGCGAGGGACAGAGAGAGAAATAGCGAAGGAGAAAGAAAGAGGAAGAGAGAAAGAAGGATGGAGCGAGAGAAAAAGAAAGAGATATAGAGAGGGAAAGAGAGAGAAAGAGAAAGACAAAAACGGAGAAAGAAAAAGAGAAAGGGAGAGATAGAGAGACGGAGAGAAAAAAAGAGAGAGAGAGAGAGAGCGAAAGAGTGGGAAAGAGAGAGAAAGAGAATGAAAAACAGAAAAATCGAGAGGAGAGAGATATAGCGAGAGAGAAGGAGAGCGAAATAAAGAGAGAGAGAAAAGAAAAGAAGAGGAAAAAAGGGAGAGAGAAAAAAGAGAGGAAAAGAGAGACTGAAAAAAGGAGAGAGAAAAAGAGCGAGAGAGAAAGAGAGAAAAAAAAGGAGAAAAAGAGAGAGGGAGGAGAGAAAGAAGAAAAAGAGCGAAAGAGAGAAAAAGAGAGAGATAAAGAAAAAGAGAAAGATAGAAAAAGAGAGAGAAAGAGAATGAAAGGAGAGACAGAGAAGGAGAAAGAGAGACAGAGGGAGAAAGAGAGAGGGTGAATGAGAGAGAGAGGGAGAATAAGAGAGAGCGGGAGACAGAGAGAGAGGGAGAAAGAGAGAGAGAAAGACAAAAAAAAAAGAGAGACACGAGGAAGAGAGAGAAAAAAAAGGAGAGAGAGGAGGAGAGAATGAGCGAAAGACAGAAAGAGACAGAAAAAGAGAGAAAAAGAGAAAAGTAGGGAGAGAGAGAAGGAAAGAGAGAAAGTGGAAAAGAGAGAGAGAGGGAGAATGAGAGACAGGGAGAAACAGATAGAGAAAGAAAGACAAAAAGGGAATGAGAAAATGAAAAAGGGAGAGGAGCGAGAGAAGGAAAGAGAGGAGAGAAGAGAGAGAAAGCGAGAGAAAGAGAGACAGAAGGGAAAGAGAGAGCAAAAAAGGGAGAGAGAGAAAGAGAGAGAGAAAAAGAGAGAAAGAGGGCGAAAGAGTGGGAACGAGAGAGAAAAAGCGAGAGACAGAAAGAGACAGAGAGAGAGAGCGGGAAAGAGAGACAGAAAGAGAGAGAAGGAGAGAGAAATGGCGAGAGAGAAGGAGAGCGAAAGAGAAAGAGAGAGAGAGAGAAAAGAGAAGGGAAAAAGGGAGAGAAAAAAGAGAGGAAAAGAAAGATTGAAAAAAGGAGAGAGAAAAAGAGCGAGAGAGGAGACAAAAAAAGGAGAAAAAGAGAGAGGAAGGAGAGAAGGAGAAAAAGAGCGAAGGAGAGAAAAAGAAAGAGAAAAAGAAAAAGATAGAAAAAGAGAGAGAGAAAGAGAATGAAAGGAGAGACAGAGAAGGAGAAAGAGAGACAGAGGGAGAAAGAGAGAGAGGGTGAATGAGAGAGGGAGAAAGAGAGAGGGAGAAAGAAAGAGAGAAAGACAAAAAGAGAGAGAGAGACAAGAGAAAGAGAGAGAAAAAGAAGGAGAGAGAGGAGAGCATGAGAGAAAGACTGAGAGAGAGAGGGATAAGGAGAGAGGGAGAAAGAGAGAAAGACAAAAAGAGAGAAAAGAGAAAGGGAGAGAGAGAAAGACAGAGAGAGGAGAGGAGGAGAGCATGAGAGAAAGACAGAAAGAGACGAAAATCCGGTACAGCTAACGCCGGTGCAGCAAAGTGTCGTTACCGCAACGGCTAAAGTCGAAGCCGCAATCGCTAAAAGCTTGTCGCTGTAGCTAAAAGTCGAATCAGCTAACCGTCGCAACCGCTAAGCGTGCCGCTGAAGGCGTTAGGTGTTGCGGCAGCGGTCGCCGCTCCGTTAGGGGTTCCGCCAAGCGCTAGCGTCGGTACCGCTAAAGGCTGCAGCCGCTACAGCTAAGCGCCACTGTCGCTGCAGCGAAGGCGATGGGGAGGGCGGGAGAGGCGCAACCTCCCCACCACCAGCACGGATAGCCACCACGACAGCCAAGGCAACGGTAGCTCTAGCAGAGGCGAAGCTCTCTCCCTCCACCGCCCAAGTTCCCCCCTCCCCGTCTCCAACCTTCGCACCGGACAAATGTGTGTACACAAGTACAATGTCGATTGATGTGTCAAAATAAATGTGTGCGTACGGGGAAAACGTTAAAATAGAATTACATTCCCCAGAGCACAATGTGAGTCGATAATTACGATGTGTAATCGTTTGAAACAGGGTTATGAGAGTGGACAGACTGAGCTGCTGCTTCTAGCCTCGCGCAGGGCGCACGACGACTGACGTAGCCCCGCCGCAGGCTCCAACATTTAAAATTCTTGCGGCTAGGCACTCCTGAATAAATAACAAATTTACAAATGTATGAAATGAAAACTTGCAACCATTTCCAATCTCTCTGTGAAGATCAGTGAAGAAATGTTATTTGTACACCGATTACAGAGCGGTTACAATCGATCTCTACTATCGATGTCGACCATCGATCACTATCAGTTCGCCACAAAATTTTTCATTGCATTGTTACTGTTGGTTGTGCGTCGCGATGATGGAGATCGTGTTTTGGTGCCCTGCATTTATTTCGTGTTTGGGTTTCGGTATTCTGTGCTTCTTGGTATATTATAGTCGCTTCATAATTCGCCATGGAATTTCACTGAAAGGCTTGCGTATTCGTCGGCGGATGTTTTGCTGTTTTTCGATGAAGTGAATGCTCCTTGCTAAGGTTTCAATGAAACTGTGTTTGTGTTCTGTTTCTGCGCTGTTAACCATGTTCTCAATTTCATAAATTCGAAGGATTTTATATGCTTGGTTGAAGCCTATATCGTGCTTGGGGTTGTCGCCTAGCAACATAACCTCCACCGCTACATGGTGGGTCAGTGGCCAGTAGGCTGTGGGCTATGCTAAAACATTCGATGGCTTCCAAGTGATTGGGCTACTCTTTGGTTATATGTAAAACATTGTTCGACATGTTTTTTGAAAGGTGTGGGTGGTTGTGCTCTGTGGAATTTTGAGGATTTTGAGGATATTGTCATAATTAATGAAATGAACTTCATTGTGTTTGCAGTTTACGTGGCGTTGACAAATGTACGGCAATGTTTAGCCGAGGTCATTAACCTACAGCTCCAACCAGAAGGGACCCGGTCGTAGCCGTTCTCCAGTGGTGAACCGGAGTTGCCCTTGTGAATGGCATAACACAAGTTTTTGTCAAGATGGTGACTTTGCCAATGGTACTTGACTTTCCTTTTAAGGTATGTTAACATTATTTTACTGTTTTGTTTGTGCTCAGTTGCGTTGAGAATTTTTCATTCATTTATTTTTCTTGTTTTGAAGGTTTGAATGCATTGATGTTAGCGAGGAGTTTCCCGAGAGTTTGATTACCCCGACTAAGAACATGCAATGACCTGGTCCTCAGAATGCCGAAAGTTCATCTATTAGCTGTGTCTTAACATTGTTGTCTTATCATTATTTAGTCGGTTCTAGTACCTAGCATTGCTTTGAACTTACATTAAATAAATGCATATTGGTGACCACTATAATTGAATCCAATCTGGTTTTGGTATTAATGAGTTCACTTTCTTTTTGTGATAACTTGTTCAGATGTTTATTCATAGACGAGCCTTCTGCTTTGTCAGTATAGATCAGTTGCTTTATAATTTTGTGTTGTTCTTTTAATATTTATTCCTATAACTAAACATGCGTTTCTATGTTTTAGTTCATCAAACACGCAGTGTTGCTGTTAATCCAACCTACAGTTATGCGGCTTTTACCAGATGGTTGAACTGTATCAACCTTCTAGTGCTTGCACAGGGATTACACACCTATGGTATGTAATATGATGACTTTTATCATTCTTCCAGTGCCTTGCTATTGTCTCATTTGAACATTAAGTTTATGAATCTTTATGAAGTTATGTATACATATATTATATGAAACAGAAAATGTACGTGAACACTGCATTTTGCACTGAGTATTGTTATGTTTTTTGTTTCTGTTTTTTGTTTGTTTCTTTGGGGGGGGGGGGAGGGATGTAAGGCCTTAATTTCTGTTTAAATTTGTGCACTGTTGGACCCATAAATATGCAGCAATGTTAATAATGTTGTATATGAAATGTCTTTGTTGTTTGTTTTATTCCGCATGATATTCTTCTTGCAATAAACATGAACCTCACTTCGGTGCCTGAACATCAGTATCTGCTTTCTCCCAGTTTTCATTTCTTCTCGATGAGTGATTATTGTATGAGCCAAGTAAGTAGTTGTACAATGTCCTTCTTTAAAAACTCCTACTCATCACCGTTATTCTCCTAAGAATAAAGGAAAGTAAAATCTCTCACAACAGCTGTAAAGATTATCTTAGTTTTGTTCTGTCATACTCTGAGGTCGCTCCTGCTGAATATTGAGCAATGCAGGGGTCAGCATATTTATCAGTAGCAATACTGTACAGTAAACATGGTTACCATTATATCTTGCAGGCTCAGTTCTTTGGCAATCAACAAATCGTGTACAGATGTGAGTTGGGTACATTCTGATGTTGGTTCTGGATGTGGCAAGTGGGGAGGTGTGGGATTTGATAACTATCTTCTGTTCATCATCATGAATATGGAAGATTACCAAGTTGAATTCATTCTGCCACTGCTGGCTTTGAGGCATGTTTGTCATCTAGTTCTGTACTGCCTTCTCCAAAATTAATGTGTTTACATTATTGTAACTCTTTTAATCGAGTCACGTGACTTTAAAATAATTCAAATGTACTGTATTTACAGGTGTTGGTGGCATTCAACTCTCTAGGTGTCAATGGTCCCCGAGGGTAGGTTTGTGTTCGTTTGAAATTGAAATATGTGATCTGAGAGATTCTCAGCAGGAGTTGATAGTTTTTCCAAAATGTATGTCGAGCTCTAATTTCAACCTTTGGTGAAACCATCTGTGAAGGATTCATTGAGTTAGTGTGACAACAAATCTGCTGACTATCCTTAGGAATGAGCACTTTTTTTTCTTGGTGTATCTTAGTGTATTACACGAACTGAAGCACGAGAATTGCAGTTAGCATGGATGACTTAAATTTTACCATGGTGAGTGACTTCTATTGATAGGTGATGGACAGTTAACATGGTGGTTGGAAAGATGCCCATTAGACCCACAAGTGTGCAAGCAAACATGATAGTCCACGTCTTAGTGCAGGCAAACCACACCCTCAAGGCATATGATCTGAGAGAAAGGTGTTTCTTGCTCAGGAGCTTACAGAGAAAGTAAGTAGTTGTGAATTTATGTCTCTAGTGTATTTATGTCTCTGGTGTATTTGAACTGACGTATGTTTGTACTTATTGCTCCATGTTATATGGATTTCAGATATAAAAAACGTCGAGGCAACAGATTCAAAGAGAAGTGCAAACGATACAAGCAAATAAATTAATGAATTGTGAAAAAGAAAATATAAGACATGGATTCGTAGAATGGCTGTTTGGATGGCATTTTTTGTGTCATTTTCATTTTATTCAGTTTTTACTGTTCATGCTGAATCTTCCTACAAAGGCAATGGATATGAGTGGAATGGTAAGTGTGCTACCCAACAATGTTATATCTTTTCCTTCGTTTATTTACTTTCTGATCATGAATACTTGGCTTCTTTCCAGATCAATATTTTGTCCCTATAGTTGCATGTCTCATCTTGGTCTGTTTGACTCTGCGGGAAGGGTTCTGTCAAGTTGGCTATTGCAGGTAAGAAATTATCATTTTGGACAATTTACTATGCGTTTGGAAGAAATCCAATTGTAATGAGGCTGTGTTTAAATTTCTAGCCAAGACAAAATCCTGGTTTACTGCTGATTTTGCCAGTGGCCAGAATTGTATTTGTTCCTCTGCTGCTGTATTGCAACACTCAACTTCGCCAGCATTTCCCTTGGCATATTCACAGTGATATTAGCTACATTGCTACCATAATTTTATTTGGTTTCACAAAGGGTTATCTTGGAAGACCAAAGATTTGTGCACCCAAGTAAGTACTGATGCATTGCATATGCAACAGTTTCTTCTTAGTATCCATAATTTGATTTTTGATTTGATTATGTTCATACTTCACAGAACTTTTGAGCACCATCAGCGGGAAATGGCTGCTTCCATTATGTCAGCATTCCTCGGTGTTGGATGGGCTTGCGGTGTGCTACTCAGCATGGCTATCATTAAAATGACACGAGTCTCTTAAAATTGCATATGTGGATTGTTGATATACTTGCATGATCAGCCCATTTAATTTTTGCATATCAAATACTTAATTGATTTAGATCAGTATTGTAATTACTGGTTTCTCAGCATAATAGTACGTTCAAGTGAACAGCTTTATAACTTTTGTTCTGGGGAAGGTGATGTCACCTAGCATGATTACACTTCATCTGATGATTTTGTATCAGATGAAGGGTCTAATCTTCATTCTCATACTCAAAACCTGTCTAGTACATTTAAAAACAACGCTCTCCGTACTTATACCCGATATATATATAGTATATATATATACTTATATATGTATATTGTTTCATTGTTGCTGAATTTAGTGAAAGTTATCTTATAAGATGTTATTGTGTAAGTGTTCCCTAGGGTGATTGTCAGAAGTGACTATGTACCAACTGCTATGTGTGATCTTAGATTTTAGCTTGTTGTGTACCTAATAAGAAATATTTCATACAGAGCAGCTTTTGATACATTTGACCTTTGCATTCTGTGAGTTGTCCAGTAATAATTCAAAGTTCACATGAACTGATGCTGTGAAGGTCAGCAGAAGAAGGCTTTATAGGGAGAGCCATTTTTCAAAAGCCCTCAATCACCTAAGATAAATAAAATTGACAAAATTGAATAAACTAACAGATGTAGATGAAATTACTACAGAGCACTCCCTGATGATTGATCACAATCGGGATTCTTCTCATTATAGAAAACACATATACAAAAATTGTATGACCAATTGTCATGACTAACGGTTACCAGGAAAAAGAGGATAAAATGGACATGTAGTTGGAAATATCATATTGGAAAGAAGACATAACTGCACACAACATTAAAAAAAAAACAGAACCGACTGACAGTATGCATTAGTCGGCATACAGCCCACTAACAAATTTACATGAAACTACTACAGAGGGTTGATCGCAATTGGGATTAATCTCTTAATAAAAAAAACATAGCTAAAAATTGTATGACCAATCGTCATGACTATTTTAATGAACAACAGTAACTTAGAAAGGGATAAGAAAATAGACATTCAGTAGGAGATGAGAGATTCTACGCCCAGGACGCCCACGTTCAGGACTCCAAATCACTAAAATCGACAAAACTTTTTTTTAGAGTGTTTTAGGTTCCAATTGGTCCCCCTCCAAAAAGTTTCGAATGTGGAGAACCCGTACACAATTTTGTTTTTAAAATTTAATTTAATTTAATATTTTTCACTGCACATTGCGAAATAATTTGCATAAGTTCAATAGAATTTATATATTGATATTGCCTTTCGGTTTCACATTCTGGACCACTAGGGAAGTCATTTGAAGGGTTTGGGTGCCTGTCTGACAAGTTCGAGTATGAATCAAACCACTCTCGAAAGTCTTGGAAGTTCCTAAAACATAGACATGTTCTATTAACTCACAATATGTCATAATATTTTCGGCTCTTATTTTGTGTGAATGTTCCTTACTATAGACTAGAACTTTGTGCCATGTCTCATTTCGGGATCTCAGGTAGTTTGGTAGTAACAGTCAGTGCGACATCATGGACCCAAAGAGATCAGTCGTCAATGTCGCACTGTTTGTTACTACCAAACTACGTGTTAATATTGGGCCTGCGCCTATTAACAGTGTCTAGTATTCTTCACTAGACTCTTTAGAACTCAGAGCCAATAGTCCCAAGATGTATTTGTCGTGCGGGGGTGCAAGGAAGAAGTAGACAGTTTTTAGATTTGTCCAACCAAGTGCCCTTACCGAAAGACGGCCGTGAAGATGATCCGAGCTGTCCGGAGGCCACTACTCGTCTGACGCGTTCGAGTCCGCCGGCGCTGATCGCACCGGCGGGCCCTGCTCGAGGGCTGAGGCGCAACCGGATACTACGCTGTCGCTAGTTCCTCCTTTGGCGCGAGAATATGAATTTTGTCTCTCGACATCCCCCCGCTTTTGAAGAAGAGCGTCCCGCTCATAGCCTAAAATTGTGTGTAGCGCGAAAGGGCGAAATAGCGACTTGAGATTAACATCAGCGTCAGAAATCAAATGACTCTACAGTAAGATTTTATTCTTCGCAAAGTTTTGTGTTTGAATTTGAACTCACTTGGTTGGCAGGTTTATTCCCTACAGCTATTTACATGCTACGGGCCCTAATCTGTTTTTTTTCCCTACTCTAAAACTCTTAAAAGTAAACCTTACACTACTCTGAATTTAAAACTAGACTTATACCTACGCGTCCCCTCCCTCTTAAAGAAAATGCCCTCATTTTAGGAAAAAAAAATTTCTACAATAAGAAAAAAAATAATAAGACTTTTAACAGGAAAAAAAAACAAACAAACACACGATATTTAAGTTAAAATCGGATCCCAAAGTCATTGCAACACATAAAATCAGTAAAAGAAAGAGGGTTCGTTTTCAGTTATTTGTTAAATGTAATTTAAATAATACAAGAAAAATCAAATAATCAAAAAAAATCAAAAATTTCAAATAATCATCCGATACGCCGCGGCGTTTGGGTGTCGTCGGCGGCGCTGTTGGTCGTCCGCGGCGCTGGTCGTCCACGACGTCGGTCGTCTGCGGCGCTGGTCGTCCACGACGTCGGTGGTCCGCGGCGCTGGTCGTCCACGACGTCGGTCGTCTGCGGCGCTGGTCGTCCACGACGTCGGACTTCCCCGGCGGCGGTTGTCCTCGGCGGCTGCTGGCCCAGGCTGGCCGCGCCGTCGCCGAACTTGGTGGTGGCCGTCCGCAGCGTCGCTGCTGCATGCTCCTTGGCGCCCCCTACTCAATTCAGAGGCGCCAAGGCGCCAAGGCGCCAAGGCGTCGGCGCCGGTGTTGGGGCGTCCGTTCTTGCCGCGAAGTTGTTGTCGTCCTCGGCGTGGGGTCGTCGGTGGCCGGCATGAGGTCTCGTACCCGGACGCCTGCGCGACGGCGTTGGTGTCCGTGACGCGACGGTCCAGGTGTTATCGCCGTCGGTCAGGAGCCGTGTGTCGTGGTGGTTGTGCTCCCGGCCGCTAGATGGCGTCGGCGGCCCCGCTCGTAGAGCTGCCGGAATCCGCTCTGTCAGCGAAACGGCGGCTGCTGCAACACCGTGCGCTCCCCTCGCTCTCGCTGGGACTGGAGATCACGCCTGGGATGTTCGCACCGAGTTTGGACATTGCCCGTTCAGGACGGGGTTATCCCGGACGGAGTGGCCTCCCGACGGACGACGCTGCTCTGCTGGGGCATCGGACACTGGTTGGCTTTTTGAGAGATTAGAAGAGGAGAATTTAGGAGAAAAAGAAGAAAAGTGCTGTAGAAGTGAGGTTAGGGACGAAGGAAAATTAGTACCTTGGCCAGGTAAGACTATGGACTTAAACTAATTCTTAATCTATAGATTTGCTTAAAACTACCGGATTCTTACGCGTAACCTATTCTATGCTTAATTCTAACTTCCCTTTTTCTGTCTAGATCTGAATGGGGTCTGGCAGTGGGCGGCCGCGGTTTGGGTTGCCGTCCCCTCTCGGGACATCTCGCATTGGGATGATTTCTTCTGGCCTGGCATACGCCCTGCTCCTCAACATGCCTGGTGTATGCGGTGCGGTTGACGACGGCGGGTACGTCACAATTGGTTGGTCAGGTGTTTGGTGCGAATTTTGTATTAATTTTTCCAAATAATCTAATTTATATTTTAGAACTAGAATGGCAATACTGAGAAAAATTATAAGTACCATAAATGTACCTAAACTTGCAAGGAGGACTAGCTCTTCTCCGGGGAAAAATTTATATGCTTTGAGGTTATCTTCTTGCAGTTGTTTTACTTCTATAATCGAAAGGGGTTTGGGCTTTTCAAAAACATTGTTAAATAAAGGCCAAGATTTGTTTATAAGCTTGGTATCTGCGAAAGTTGTTGCGTGGTCCAAAGTTTTAATGCTGACTATTTCCATTTTAAGATTCGTCATCCACAACGCTGGCAAGACCAACTCCGCACCCTTTTCATCGCCAAGGTTGTGGGGCATAGTTAAGCGTTCATGGATGGCAATGGAGCCATTGATATGAAGAGAGCAATTTGCTGGAATTAGAAAACGATGGGCGCCAGAGCCGTCCGTTGCGTGGACCGACTCTTGCCGCCCACACTTTAATACTAGAGTGGCCTGAAACGGCACAGCCACGATGAACTGATTGGGCGCCAACTGGAGGATTTCTGGATTTACGCTCCTTTCGCAGGTAAAGTCGCAGACCGCGACCAGGTCTCCCACAGTCCGTTTGGATAATACGCCCTTCACGCAGCTACTGTGGCGCGTGAAGGATGCATCGACCCTGGATACCTGGCATATAAAGTTATCCAGACAGTAATTTAGAGAGATTCCTTCCAAAGGGACGAAATGATGGGCGCTCACCGCCGCGATCATCCCTTCCCGTTCGGGAAATAGCGAGCAAATTTTGCCTTCCCACGCAAATGGCAGTGCCTGAAACCGTTGCAACTCCCATTTGGTGTCTGCCGAAATCAGAGGAATTTTGACCCAAAATTTTACTTCGTCTTCCATGACCTTGCAAAAAGTAATAGGGGAGTTGTACAGTAAATCCAAATCATTTACTGCCAGCTGCATGTTTTTATATGCCGGTTGGTTTAATAAAATTTGAATTCTTTTTTCCAAAACTTTTTCCGGTATGACCTCAGGGCTGAGGAGGTTGCGGTCGCAGAGCTTAGTAATATCCCGAATAAGGTTTTCCTGATTTACAATTTCCAAGATGACAGTTGTGATGTAATTCATGTAGATCAAATTTAGAAAGGTTTTCTCGTATGATTGACCTTGTTGCTGAAACCTGTAGTCTAACTGATGCATGTCATGTTTAATTTCATCATATGCTTTTTCTACTATCCCCGAAAAATTCTTAAAGTTGTTAACCGTTTGCACCATATTGTCCTGAAGCGTTGCCTGTCGACTAACTACCTGCTGCATCGTCGCGTGGACGTCCTTTACGTTTCCCTGAACAATACTGACCTGCTGCTCCGTCACCAGGTCACAGCAGAACGAGAAGATTGACCCCAGGAAGGCCAGCCCTCTCTTCCTCCTAGAAGCCTGAACCGTTGCCTTACGGTCAAACCTCAACAAGGCCAGCATGTCCGCAATCGAATCATTCCATTGTCGCAGTGCAACCCTTGCCCTAGGCACGTCCATCCCCATCCTCTCTTGTAAGTATTTAGTCTTTTCTTGGATTTTGTCGTACGGGATCGTCGGGAACGGGACCGCGAACTCTAGCACTTCCGTGGCTTCCGCCACGACCTTGCCCATGGTTTCGGCATGGATCCCTGTCGTTATCCGGACCGTGTCCGTTGTGGTGCCCAGCACCATCATTGCCATCTGGAGCAGTATCACGCTGCTCCAGAGAGCCATTTTAGTAGGACAGGAACAGTTCAAAGTAAGAGAAATAAAAAGAAAACCAGAAATAAAAATGAAAGAAGTCTAAGAACAGTGCCCGCCACCAGAGTGTTAGGTCCTGGAACAATAAAGGAACGCCAAAAGAAAATCAGTACAATTTAAGGGATAACCTTTTTGGTCTATGTTGGTACAGTTTCATTCTTGTAATGTGCAAAATTTTAACCTCGTCCTTCCTTTTTCCTGACGGAAGTCGCTTTCTTAACAGAATGAAGTAGAAGTTTGCTGATTTTCTGCCAATAACTCTATGTGGGCCAGTGAATTTAATTTTCTTTCGAGGAAAACCCACATCGGAATCTTTTTCGTTACGCACCATAACCTTTTGACCAACATGATATGACACACTGTGTCGACCTTTGTCATATTGATTTTTGTATTTTCTTTTGGACTCCAAAATTCTTGCCCTAAGATTTTTGAGAAATTTTGTGTGATCCTTTATTTTGTCCGACAACTTAATATCATGCTGGGACAGAAGTTGGAGCGATCCTGGCACTACCGGATCGATATTAAAAACAACCCTGAACGGTGTGGTTTTAATGCTATCATTGTAATTAATGTTATAGATAAATGTTGCCAATGGAAGGAATTCATCCCAAGAATCTCCAAATTGTAGTAACAAGTCCCCCAGGATTTGCTTCAAGCCGTCAATGGATTTCTCCACCTGGCCATTACATGATGGGATTCTACGGTAAGCATTATGAAAAATTTGAAACCGCTCCAGTGCTTTTTGGAACGTGTAGCTTGTAAAATAACTAGCACTATCACTACGGTACGATTCACATACACCGTATGTACAGATGTAATCACTCAGACATGCTATCGCTGTCTGTGAGTCCGCAGTGCGGGTGGCTTTGCTATATAAATAACGACTAAAATCATCAACAATTATGCATGCTGTAGTATTCTTATTTTTACTTACTGGAAGCTTACCGAGAAAATCACAACTAATTTGAGCAAAAGGCCTCTTTGATGATTTTATCTGAAGCAAACCTGGCTTGAATTTATGGTTTATTCTATGCTTTTGGCAAAACTCACACGATTTTTAAAATTTATCACAGTCTGTGTACATCCCTTTCCAGTAGAAATTCTCCATAATGTTTTTATGTAAGCGTTTTGTTGCGCGGTGGCCCCTGTTATCATGATACTCAAGTAAAATATATTTCTTACAGTTTTCCGGAACCAGCAAAAGAAGCTGATCTTGCCCTCTGTAATAGAGGATATTATTCTGCAAGACATACTGCTGATTTTCATCACTGCCTATATTCTCCATGATTTTGACGAGGTTTGTGTCTGATCTTTGTAGTTCTGTAATGATTTGTTTATTGATGTGTGTCAACGGCACAAGTTGATGTCTAGTATTTAAATTTTCCTGATCAATCCACTCTGTTTGCTGTTGGTCTCGTTTTTCTTTTTGTGCTTGCCCTCTGGTTGTGACAGGAAGAATTGTTATTACATTGTTTTCTTTTGTTGCAGGGATATGCCTGTCAGGAAATATATTATCCACAAGTTCTTCAACTGTCTCTGCTGGTTCATCTACTGGGTGTCTGCTTAAAGTATCTGCCTCATTACTGGATCCTTTGCGGTACTTGATCTTTAAGGAATATTGTGAGAGGAACATAATGTATTTCCCTAGCACCCCAGTTGGGTGTTTGGCATTGAGAAGGGTTCTCAAACTTTCATGATCGGTAACTACCACTGTTTCTACATTCCTATTTTGCAAGTAGCAATGTAATTGAGTAAATGCATACACCATAGCAGATAACTCCAAATAGTATATTGGCAAACTAACCTCACTCGGTTTTAATTTTCTTGACACGTATGCAACTGCATGCCATCGCTTTGTTTTTATGTCCTGCTGATAATAGCAAACACCAAGCCCTAGGCGGCTGGCGTCACAAACTATTTTATTTGGAGCATGTGGGTTAAAAATTCTTAAGGCCGGGGAACTTGTCAGTTCCTTTTTCAAAATTTCCAAAGCTTTCTGTTGTAAATCTCCCCACTCAAAGTCCCTGTCATTCTTTAAAAGGTCCACTAGTGGAGCTGCCTTGTGGGCGTAATTTTTAACAAACCTCCTATTGTATGAGAAAATTCCAATGAGGGTTCTTAACTCACTTTTATTGCCTGGTGCTTTTAGCTTTCTAATCCCATTAATTCTTTTATCAAGAATAGAGATAGTTTTCCCATTCACCAGGAGTCCCAAAAATTTTACTTCAAACTGGAAAAATACTGACTTTTTGATATTAAGTTTAATAGAATGCTCTCTGAGCAGCTGTAAATATTCCGACAGAATTTCCATATGCTCCTCAAATGTTTCTGAACCTAAATGAGAATCATCAAAATATCTGAGAACTTTCTTTTTGTTTTTAAGTTTCGTTAACAAATGGTCCATTGCTTGCAGGTATATTGCCGGGCTGATGGATAAACCCTGGCTGAGCACTTTCCACCGCATACGACTACCGGATGGAGTGTCAAAAGCAGTTATATCTCTAGAATTTGGATGGAGTTGAATTTGCCAATAACCATTAGAACAATCTGTTGTTGAATGGAAATTATGTCCAAAGAAACTATCAATCATTTCTTGTTGGTCCGGTACTGAATATTTTAATGGACGCAACACTTTAGAATTCAAAGATCGGAAATCCTGAACAAATCTCCACTGCGGTTGAGATGGATCTGGTGAGTACTTAGGGACGCACAGGATAGGGCTGCAATAAACACTCGTGCAATGCTCAATGAGCCCCGTTTTTAATAACTTTTGAATGTACTCTTCTATAAATTCTTTTTGGTCTGGGGACATACGGTAATTTCTCTGACTAACAACTTTGGTATCGTCATAATCAATTTTCACCGGAGGGTAGTTGCAGACTGTCAATTCCGAAACATCTGACACAAAAACATCCCTAAAACTCTCTAACAAATCTGTTGCTTGTTTGAATTGATCTGCAGGAAGTTTTGGATTGACGTTGAATTTTATTTTTGTTTCAGAGTTTAAAACCCCTTCTGCTGGCTGTATATTGTTTACCGTTGGACTTGGCCTACTGAAAACATCCTCATGTTCTTCGTCTACTGCCAAATTAAAGGATGGCTTCAAAAGTTGTGGTTTATGGCTGAGATTCGTAACCTGTATGTATTTGGTGCCTTCTGGCTTTACAATAAAATCTCCTACTAAGAACTTATGATTTTTCAGTAGACTTTTATTTCCTATGAATGTTGTGTCCTGATGAATGCGGTGTGGTGTTATTCTAACCCGCACCCACTGTATCGTATGAGGAGGGATAAGGAGAGGAGTTTTGGAACAGACAAACTGAGGACCACTGTAAATGCCCTCAACATCTAGGTTAGCAAAAATATCATGATCTGCTTGCACTGAATTAACATCCTTTTGACGAGAAAAGAAAACACCAAATGCTATTCTAAGAGTTTGTGGACCCCTCAAAGTAACACTCATTTTCCCGTAGTCAATTATTGCTTTGTTTCGTCGTAGAAACACATTACCTAATATAATTTTGAATGATATCCCCTTGCAGACATAAAATTTTCCGGTAAAGGTTCTAGGTCCAATTTCAAAAGCACCGTCCCAAATTCCATAAGTCTTCATAGTCTGCTTGTTGGCAGCTCTCAACTGCTGTTTGGTTGGAGTGATGATAGCCAATGGCGCGCATTTTTTCAAGGTCTCGTAGTCAATACAACTTACTACAGCCCCGGTATCAATGAGAGTTTCTACCCTTTTCCCTTGAATTTTTACATTAATCAAAGCCACTAGTTCTACGTCCTCATCATCTTCTTCTTCTCTAGGGAAGGTTTTCGAGGGTGGGTGACTGAAGGGTTAGGATATGACTCTGGTCGTTATCAGTGAATATATTTTCTGTTTGGGACTGTATGTGTACTATTTGTGTAGTTGGTTTTGTGCGCCGTTGTGTTCGTGGCTTGTGTATTCTCATGTGGCCTTGTGTGTTTTTACCACTTTTAAGGGAAACCACTAAGGTCTGCCCTTCATCAACCAAATTAGCTAAGGCAGCGTACCTGTTTGTCAGAGGTATGGTAGTGGTGTCTGGTGCTGCAGCCTTTAATTTATCTGTTAGCGACCGGTTGCTGCTACCAGCCTTGTGTTGTGGTGATGGTGTTTTGTCTTGTAGCTTCCTAACTAATTCTTTAGTGTTCCCACTCGGACAGCGGTCGGCCCCAACAATCGGTTCCGACGGCTTGCCCGGAGAACTGGCAATTATCGGACACAAACCTGGAGCGAAACCATAGCTAGTCGTGCTGCTGAATTGCACGGATGTCTGCGCCGGCGATTGGGACTTACCTTTGTTGCCTAAGGTACCTGTAAAAACATCCCTATACTGTCTATCATCGGCCGGCGTCATCGTAATCTCCAGCAGGTCATAGTATGGTCTATGCACATCCGGGGTATGTAACAGGTGCACACTGGGTCCAGCGAGTCCT
>JAPTSV010000819.1:0-46258 GCA_026979955.1 Megalurothrips usitatus | reverse complement strand
GATGTTATGTGTGTTACTTGAACTCCATGTAACCAAAGACTCGATTTTCTGCCTCGTGCAGGGAGGGCCCCAACTGGAAGGAGAGCAACTGCAGACAAGGGTAGACTGGCAGTAACGAAGTGTTGTTCTCCACTGATCCGTCTTCAAGTTGGTGTACATTGATTTAACTTTATGCTTTTGTAAGTATATTCCGTCCCTTTCACACTGGAACTGGCTTCAGGTTGTACATATGTATTCTTGTACATTCACCTCTTCGAACGTTTTTGTCATTTCAGACGTCCGCGCCTGGCGCACGTTGACCAGAACCCTCAGGTTTTCGCACTTATTTTGCATGCCGAACAAGATGAGATATGGAAAAAAGTGATCCGACAACTTTTAAAATTCACTATAATACGGGCCGTCGATAGGTTAGAAACGGTGTCTTCGGACGTGTTCCATGACCGCAGCAGACATCAGCACAACATGCACTGCGTGCCACCTAGCGGTGAGTCACTCAACTCGTTCCCTTAGGCGCCGTACGCCATGCCATCGCCACTGTTTCGCGACCCGGACCTGTTTTAACAATTTTAAGGGAAGACCAAGTAGGCTACGCAGCTATTTTTCGATGAATTTAGTAGAAGGGCAATAAAACTGGTGCGGCCCAATTAGGTTAGGTTAGTAAGTTTTGTTTTTGGTGATAGTAGGAAAAAAACTTGCTAACCTAACCTAATTGGGCTGCACCAATTTTATTGCCTCTCTACTATATCCGTGGAAAAATGACTGCAAAGGATTGAAAATGTGTTAATAATAGAGATACAGGTTGTGTGAAGAAATTAATATATTTCTTACAAGATGATACAAATGAAACTTTTACATTAAAGCGCATAACTTATTCTGTGTCATAGACCTGAAACAGAGGACAAATTATTGATAACAAAAATAAATTGCTAATTGCACTTTCCCTTAACAGAAATTCACTATAGTTATGACTAATGTCCAGTATCACAGCTGAAATAGAAGAAAGACTAGAAAATTGCATGCTGAATTGAATGCTGAAAAAAAAAAACAACTACACAGGATATCTTTCTGTCATGTGAGTGATAAATGATGTAAACCTGTACACTTCTGTACCCCTGAAATGCTGCCTGTACATAAACTCGTCGATGTGTTCAGCTAGCAACTGTGAACGGAGCACTTCAGTGTGTCTGCAGAAACCTTTCAGACGACTCCAATACCCCTCTACCCCATTCGTGCACGTTCCATCTGGGCCCTTAAATTCCTTGGAGTGGTTGACGGTCTTGTGCACATACCCTAGACGATCTAAGCCTTTATAGGCAACCCAGCCATCAGTCCAAATTTCACTCCCTGCTGCTACGTACTGCTGGATCAGAGGAATCAGTGTCCCCTTATCCCTCTTGACCACATACAGAACCACTCCAATCTTCTGTGCTGTGTCAAAGAGACCTAGGACCCACTTTTCACTTCTTGTCTTCCTTACACCTCTTCCCCTATTATATTTCCATTTAGTAATGACAGACTCATCAATCTGCACAATAACTCCTCTACCCAGTTGCAGGTGGGGCATGCTGAGTATCTTCCACGAAGCAATGTCCCTTTAACAGAAAGTAATTGAATTCACACGCCTCAAATATAGATACAATAATAAATAAATTAAGGTAGTTAAACTATTAATAAAAATATCAATAATAGTGAGGCATTAGCATTAACTTACCGAAAATACCTGTAATATTGTACCAGACTTTCTCTGGTAATTTCCTGGGTCACTTTGTGGGCATCATTGGACGACACGTGACACACCCAGAACCAAAGTGCAACAAATGTGCTGTCGAATGATAAGTGCGTGCCCTCAAAGAAAGTTCCCTCACACAAACTAGAAAACTTCTTGCACTTCTTGCAGTAGGCGGCGTAATTGCCCTTGTAGTCCCTATTTCCTACTAATGACTGTTGCGTTCTGCAGCTCACCTTTTTGCATCTCTTCAACCCCTTCAAAATTTTTTCTTGCTGCAAAGCCTCTATAATTTCTTTGTCGTCTTGCTCGAAAAACTTGTAGATGTCCTTCAGACTGCGGCACTGTGAAATTAGCATTGTAGCGGACTTCCCTTACACACACTTGTTGGGACAGGTCGGGTCCGGATCGCTAAACAGGTGAATTGCGCAATGGCGTGCGGAAGGCGCATCGGGGAGCGAGTTGAGTAGCTCGCCGCTAGGTGGCGCGGCGCGCATGTTGTCCGATTGTCATTTGTCGTCTGCTGCAGCGGGAGCGGTAAAGAATTACCGAATCCACAGTTTTCGTCCGATCAACCCGCGGATGCTTTAGAAATCCATCTTTTGAGCTAAGGAACCGAGCTAACCCCGGAAAAACGGCGAAATGTCACTTTTCGAATTTATCGTGTTTTCTCGGGTTTTAAGGCGAAACTCAGCTGCGCGAAGGTTAGACTCTGCCATGTTGACGATATGCGGCTTCCTGATTGGTCACGCCAGTCACCGGGTGCAGCGCCACCTGTCGTCGTCTCAACCCCTTCCGCACATTCGTTTGTCTGTGTGTGTGTGTTCGATAGGGGTAGGCACCTGTTCAGACCTGTCCGGGAGGGAAGTACGGTGTGCTGCGTGTTCCGTAAGTGATCAACATGCTGTCCCAAGTGAAAAGTTTAAGAGATGTGTACAACATGTTTTCGAAAATGACTGAAAGAGAAGTAGTCGAGTTTTTGATTGAAGAAGAGCTGCTCCAGCCATTAAAAAGATGTACTAAGTGCCGCACGATGTGCACTTTAAACAAAAATAAAGATTACAAAGGTGAGAATAAATTTTAAATGGAATGGTTATACAAATGCCATGCTTTTTTGACAGTGATACAAATGACATGTACATTTTTAAATTTTAGGACATGGGTAAGAACATTATGATAGGAAATTGTAGAACTGTTACTAAAATATTTTGTACTTCCATTTCACAGGTGGGTACACAAGTTACTGCGGGAAGTGTAAGCAGTTTAAGAAAATAACCGAGGGAACGTTTTTTGAGAAGACACAAATTCAATTTGAAGACTTCTTTGTGATTCTGTTTATGTGGGCATCAAACTTGAGTGTCAAAGGGGTTGTGAACCTGACACAAAACAGCAAGGTTCTAGTGGTTCAGTACTTTCGATATTTCAGGTAAGGCATTTTACAAGATTTCCATTGAACTTGAGTGCAACCGAGATGTGCCTGCTTATGATTCCTGTTTTGCAACAGAGATGTGTGCTCATGGAAACTGCTGAACTCTCCACCGAAGCAGATCGGGGGTGTAGGCCACATTGTGGAAATAGATGAAAGCGCAGTAAGTAAACGGAAGTACAATAGGGGCAAGAGGGTGGGTAGGGGAGGGAAGACAGTTTGGGTTCTAGGTATGTACGATAAGGAGGAGAAAGAAGGAGTGATACTGCACGTGGAGAAGCGAGACAAGTGTACAATGCTGCCAGAAATCCAGCGCCATGTCAAGTGGGGACCACGATTTGGACGGACCAGTGGGCCCCCGTATGGGAGGCCCGTATACGTGTCACCTATGTGGGCCGTAAGCATTTGCACGCATACGTTCCATGCGTTACCCTTATAAGGTTCCTATAAGGCACCTATAAGGTACCCGTAAGCAGACTGTCCGTATGTGGCCCTTAGATTGAAAGAGGAGCAGATACGTTCCCTATAAGGAATCGATAAAAACTCATATGAGTTGTATGTAACTTCCATAAAACCCCTACGCACCTGTGAGAGGGTGGCCTAGGGCGAGCCTCGGATCCGTATGTGAATCCCACAACGTCCGTATGTGCCTATGAGAGGATGGCATAGAGCATGCCTACTAAGATCCGTATGTGAATCCCATGAAACTCGTATGCTCCTATGAGAGGGTAGCATAGGGCATGCGTGAGATCCGTATGTGAATCCAAGAAAGCTCGTATGCGATAGGGTGAGCTTCGAATCCGTATGTGAATCCCATAACGTCCGTATGTGCCTATGAGAGGGCAGCATATGGCTTGCTTTAAATCAGTATGTGAATCCCATGAAGCTCGTATGCTCCTATGAGAGAATAGCCTAGGGCATGCCTGAGATTCGTATGTGAATCCCATGAAGCTCGTATGCTCCTATGAGAGAATAGCCTAGGGCATGCCTGAGATTCGTATGGGAATCCCATGAAGCTCGTATGCTCCTATGAGAGGGTAGCATAGGGCATGCGTGACATCCGTATGTGAATCCAAGAAAGCTCGTATGCGATAGGGCGAGCTTCGAATCCGTATGTGAATCCCATAACGTCCGTATGTGCCTATGAGAGGGTCGCGTATGGCGTGAATTGGATCCGTATGTAGATCCCATAACGTCCGAATGTGCCTAATGGAGGGTAGCATACGGCATGCCTGAAATCCGTATGTGGATCCAAGAAAGCTCGTATGCGAAAGGGCGAGCCTCGGATCCGTATGTGAATCCTATAACGTCCGTATGTGCATATGAGAGTCTTACAGGCGCTCGGAATGCTTAATAACAGTTAAGCTCAAACTCAAACAAAATTATGTACGGTTTAATGAAACCACAGTTGCAAAATCACACTTTTTTAAAAAAAAGTTCACGTATGTATGTTACACACAGTTAGAACATCGTAAAAAAAAAATATTCTAAAACATGATTAACTATGAATACAAAAATTCAAATGTTGAAACATGAGTAATAAAAATGAATACAGGTTAAAGTAATCAGGTACCCATTGCAATGCAAATCACATTGAAACACAAGTAATAACCATGAATACAGGTTAAAGTGATCAGGTACCCATTGCCAAGGGTATATGCACACTTCACCAAATCATTTATAGCATGTGCTCGGAGTACAAAATGTATTGCTCATTACATTGCTGAGACATTAATGTGACCCCAGGGCATCACTGTTAGGCCACATTTAGTCACAGCAATGCAGTGAGCAATACATTTTGTACTGCGTACATGCTATAAATGATTCGGCGAAATGTGCATACCCTTACCCATTGCAATGCAAATCACATTGAAACATAGGTAATAACCATGAATACAGGTTAAAGTAATCAGGTACCCATTGCAATGCAAATCACACTAACATAAATATATATATATATAAATATACATAGTTAGAAATTGATAAAAAAAAATTCAAAGTGCTAGAAACATGAATCATAATAAATTAAACTTGAACTTCGATGTCCTCTTGGGAGTGTATTGGCACCTTAGCCCTCTCTTCACAGAGAAGATTTGCCATCGCTTGTTTAAGTGTAGCCTCACTGCAATGCAATTTATTTTTGGCAAGGCGTGCCTTCACAAAATCTGCAACAGGGAGGGCGAAAGAAAGTATCACTTTAATGTTCCAGAATGGGTTGAGAAAAAAGCAGGATGAATATAAATACAGAAGAAAGCAAATCATACCAAGGATAGCATCCACACCATCAGAATTAAGTTTTGTTCTGGTCTCTCTCACACCATCTTTGCCAGGAGCTGGCTTTCCCGAGACAGAGCAAGCACAAATCGCTTCTTCAGTGAAAACCAGCCTCACCGCTCCTCTGGCAAGGGCAGTCCCAGTGACAGCCCTGCTTTTGAGCCGCTTCAATTCTTTTGATTTTACAAAGACGTCATAGCTTGAGTGCAATTTTTCAACCTGCGACAAAAAGATAAGGTTTGTCAACAAGGAAACAAATCTAATCCACAATTAATGGGAACTTAAAATTTAGCTCACCTTTGGGTCAGAGTCCTTCCACTTGAAGTGCTCCCTTTCGAATGCCAGGTGATGGAGTGGAGCAGCGTGCTTGGCTTTCTTGAACCGCTTCTTAGCTGGTGCTGAAAAATAAAACCGGATTGAAGGTTTTTGCGAAAATAGAAGCAACATTTTAAGCCCCAGAAAATCCATGGGCAGACTAAAATCAGTAATTAAGAGCCAATAAAATTAAGCTGTTAGGTGAATTACCTTTCATTTTTGGTGCCTCATCTTCAGATGAAGAGTCATCTGACTTCCTCTTCTCACTTGATTTTCCTTTCTCTTTATCAGAATCTTTCTTCTGTTTAGACTCTTTCTTTTCTTGAGACTCTTTATCTTTAGACTCTTTATCTTTAGACTCTTTATCTTTAGACTCAGACATTTCCTCTTCTACAAAAATTTCACTACCAGTCATTTCCTTATCTTCTGACCTTCCTTTGTCTGACTTCTGAGCCAAAGATGACTTGTCAGAGTGTGAGCTTAAGTACCTTAGGGTCTGCAGTTCTCTGGCAGCTTTTTTACTCTGCAGCTGTGCACATGTAATGAAATGTACACGGAATGTGTTAATGAAATATAATTATTGATTATTATTGAAATTTGTGTGGATCTAAATGATTGAAACCAAGTTTCAAATCCAGTTATGGATATTGAGTTTCAGAATTACATGTTTTACTGTAGTATCCTTTTAATGAATCATGAGACAAGCATTAACCATTTTCTCTGCTGATAATGTTGTAAAGTGATTACTTATAATTACATGGAGTAATCAGCAGATAAAATAGTTATTGCTTGTTTGGCAATGCATTGAAAGGACAGCCACACAATAGTTTACTGGTTAAACTATAATTTTAACAAACTAGATTTGAAACTGTTTCAATTATTCCAATCTCACAAAGATTTTACTTAATGATAAAAATCATATAATATAATTAAAACCTCACATAGGGTACTAGAGGGAGAAGTCTAAAAGATACATGACCAAATAGGAAACTAAAATAAGAGGGAAACAAAGACAATTATTTTTATATTATACCTTGGCAAGAATTGCTTCCTCTTCAGGGGATAGTGGTGGCTCATCACTGGACAGGCTGTCATTGTTGTCACTGGGTACATCAAGCTTCCCTTTGTTGTTAGTCTGCATCAAACGTTTTTGTTAATGAACTTGTACAGGAAAAGAAACTTCATGACAAGAAATTCATGGAACTTACTGCAGAGTTTGAACAATCATCTGATTCAGACGAGTCAGTGTAGATACCATTACCCCTTTTCGAAGATGAGGATCGATTTTCAGATTCCAACGGCACCTGCTACAAGAATCATACAAATCATTTAAATGTTACTGCAATGTCCTCATCACTCATCAAATTTTCTGTCCCATATGGCAGAGATGAGCTTTTTAGCATAAGCAAGTCAAGTAAGTGTGGCACAGACTTAGTCTTTCTTTGAATATGCTTCAGCCCCCCCGGCATTAACATAAAAGTTTTTCGAAATTAATTAATATTTTGGATGAAGAAATGGTTTAAAGTAGCTACAAAAATTGATGGATAAGCTTACTTTCAATGCATCTACTCTTAACCATTTCCTAATCCAAAATGTGTATTAAATTCATAAAACATTCATGTAAATGCCAGGAAGTTGACACAAAAGCGCATTCAGAGAAACACATGTTTACGCCCCGCTCACTTGACTCATGTATGATGGGACAGTACAGTAACACCTTTACACGAAAGAAGTTTGAGAAGAGGAGAAATCGTAATAGAACTTTCCTGGGTAAGCAGGAAACACTGATAACCTGAAACTTTCCGCCCCCACATCTGGACAACTGCATGGTGTAGAGTAAACCAGACTTGACTCTGCGTGCATGAGGACTTGAGGAACACGGAGTTTTAGTTTGTCTTACTCTATACCATGTCATTGTTCGGATGTGGGGGCGCAAAGATTCAGGTTAGAGGCGTTTCCTGCATACCCTGGCTAAACATTGAATGTTTAGTACACAGATTTAAGATATAATACATACCTCATCCAAGGAATCCACCTGCTTGGGCTTTCCAGACTTAAGCGGGATCGTCTTTATGTTCATGTCTTCCATGCATTTAAGGGCAGCCTGGCGGGGACGACTAGGAGAAAACGATCGCTGGCGTTTCGGCTTTGAAATTTTATTCAGTTTGTCTTGTAGGCTCACCATCTCCTTATAATTTTCTGCGAAACAGAACCAAGAGAATTGGACATAGAACACGAGAGCTTCCGACCAACGGACCAACGGCCCAACGGCCGCTGAGGTTAGGGCAAAGGACGCAACGTACGTGATTTTCCTCTGATAACTCCTTTCAGTGGATGTTTGTGTCCAGGATAGAAAAATTTGACTTCATCGCCAATGGAAAGCTCTTCTTCGTCGAAGAGGAGGGCCTGCTCTTCGACGAGAGCATGCGAGTCGTCCTCGGCGCAATAGAGAACGTAAAAGGTTTCCATTTCTGCAACACAATTTAAACTTAACGGTCTCGGAGAAATATGTGGAACCTATTTCTGCCTCACAAACTCACCTCACAATGAGAAAGTCCTTATTAAGATAAGATCAGAACTGAGAGTACAACTGGCCGGTTGGCGTCGGACGGTTGCAACAACGCGGAGGGAAGAGCCAAACTGTGTCACTGCCTTCTATAAACCATGGAAGGTCTCCAGAGCTACCAACACAATTGAACGAGAAGTTTCAGGCATGACAGTCGTCAGTCGTATTACAGTCGACGTATTTCACAATAAAATTTATTCGGGACCTTCGAATGATAAATCGGATGATTCGCTTGTCTAAAAGATAAAAGATAAAAGAAAATATACGACTGTTCGCAGGTTGGCAACGAGACTCGTAAGTTTTGTTTCCGTCCGGTGTGTACCGACTTGGTATCTTTTTCTTTTTCAAACCCGAGTTCTCTCTCTCTCTCTCTCTCACCCGAGTTCTCTCTTTTTCTTTTTCAATGCTCTGTTATGCTGCCTCCCTAGAAGAGAAAAAAATTCGGTGAGTTTGAAAGTGAGACTTGTCTATCAATGCCAGGAGTGGGGATTCTGATTCACGCGTTTCTTTTTACAGGCTTACAAGATGTCAGAGTCCTCAGCTACGACAGACTCGCCCTGCAGTTCTCCAATTATAACTCCACATTCGCCTTTAACCTCACCAACAGTTCAGCCAACTAGTTCACCATATTCACCAGCTTCACCTTTAACTTCACCAACGGTCCAACCAACTCCTCATAGTTCAGACAGTGTATCATCAAAATCAAAATCATTTCACAGCGATAGCTCTGATGAGCCTTCTCCCAAAAGGCAAAAAACCAAGGTGACTTTTTAAGTATGTGAAGTGCTCATCAATATTGTTAGTGGCTTCTATTTATCTATTCTTTTTATTTTATAGGTGTCCAGGACAACAGTCAAACGGAAACTTTACCAACAAACTAGTTCCTCAGAAGATGACTGTGTTGAGGCCACTGAGACCGAACTGTCCAGTGTGACTTTGTCTGCAACTGATTTGAACAGCCATCATCCACATGAGACTTCTTCTGTAGCCGATGGAAACCAGGAGTATATTCACAATCATCTCTCCACGAGCGGCTTTTCTACTGATAGTGATTCTGAAGAGGATGATAATATAAGCTTAAATTCAGAATCGTCATCTTCAGTAGAAGGCAATTCAGATACTGCTGTAAGTGATTCAGATCAAGACAGCAATGCTGAAAGTGACTCAAACAGTGATTGCAATGAAAGTGAATGTGACAGTGACAGTGATGGTGAAGACATTAACTACCTGTATGAAGGGTCTGAGTGGACTGCTGATCAGGGACTGGTCGAAGTTTTGAAATTATATATTAGGGAGCGCTGGACCAAGACAAGCCTTGACAAAGTTATTAAGTTGTTTAAACGAATGCTTCCAAATCCAAATGAGATGCCAACCTCTGGCAAAGCTGCATTAGGCCGTGTATATAAACTCACTGCTTCGACCACAGAGGTTGAATTTCAGTATTGTGACAATTGCCTGCAGTTGTGGGATATAAATTTTTCTAAATGCTTGTCTTGTTCAGGTGAAACCATTGGAAAATTCTATTATATTCCTTTGGAGGAACAAATTCGTCATATGTTTGAACACAGGAACCTAGCAGATGTTATTGACAGTTATAGAAATCATGCTGAGGGACAGGAAGGATATATTTGTGATATAACTGATGGCAGTATTTATAAAAAGGTGAGAAATGTGTTGACTGGTGAATATGATTTAGTTCTTTTATGGAACACTGATGGCATAAGTATGTCAAAAAGCTCTACAGTAGAACTTTGGCCAATATTAGGTACAATTTGTGAGGTGCCACCTCATTTAAGATCATCATATTTACTTGTGCTCGGTGTTTATGTGGGGAAAAAAAACCAGATATGAATGTCTTTCTTAAGCCCTTCACTGACTCATTAATAAAAGTATGGGAAAGCAAACTGTCATGGGTTCATCCATCCACTAAAATGCGCCATTCTTCTACAATTGTCGCACCAATTGTGAGTGCTGATGCTCCGGCCAGAGCATTGGTCCAAAACGTCATGAGGTTTAATGCCAGATATGGTTGCAATACTTGTGAGCAAAAAACAAAGAAAAGTAACCAGCCAATTGAAGTTCGTAATAACAATAATGAAATTGTACTAAGAAGAAAGAGGGTTTTCTTATTTCAAGAAACCATGGCTCCATTACGTAAAGGGCGCAGGATGGACTTACAAGGGGAGCTTGCTGAGAGAAGAAAGAAGTCTCGGAAAGGTGTGCTGGGTCCAGCTGTTGTATCAAAGATCCCTTTGTTTGATAGAGCTAAATGCATATGTGCTGAATATTTACATCTTGTAGCCCTTGGTGTGGTTAAATCTTTACTCACTTTATTTTTTTTTACTCCTGGGCCTTGGTATATCGGTGATAAAGTGGCTGAAATGGATAAGTTTATGTCTGCAATTTCGGTTCCTGATTTTGTTAAGAGACTTCCCCGAGGTATCAGTCAATTTAAACACTGGAAAGGCAGCGAATTTAGGAACTTTTTGTTATTCTATTCTTGCCCTGTTTTCAAAGACCGTTTACCTGATGATTACTTTCAGCACTGGTTGCTGCTTGTCCAGGCAATGTATATTCTTTTGCAAGAACGTATAAGTCATACAGAATTGAAGTCTGCTGAGTTAATGCTGAGATCCTTTGTTAGAGATTATAAGAAATTGTATGGGGAAAACACTTACACTTATAATCTTCATACTTTATTGCATGTTTGTACCTTGGTAAAACGCTGGGGGCCAATGTGGGCGACTTCAGCATTTATTTTTGAGAATTTTAATGGGTTTATTTCTGCACACCTTCATGGAACCAAGCACTTGGCAAAGGAGCTTATTAACAATATCCGAATAGCTATGGGCGTAACTCTTCTTGATAATATTGTAAATGGCCACCCTGTATTTAGGTCTCGAACTCAGACAACAAAAGCGTTAAGCTATCCCTTTGAAGTTCAGAAATTGACCAATGAAGAAAAATTTGTTATAAATAGTGCTAACTTTGGAAGGTTTCTACTTTATGACAGAGTTCAAATTAGGGGTGAGATTTATACTGCCAAGCCATATGACAATGGCAAAAAGAGGGGCAACTCCTACGTTCAGTTAGAAGGAGAACAAGCAAATACTATCTATGGTCAAGTGTCCGTGTTCATCAAAGCTGGAAATGAACAAAAGTTTGCACTAGTTAATGTTCTAAAAATGGACCATGTCAATGTTTTTATACATACTGAAGGTCGATTTGTGATTAAAAATTTGAAGCCTTTTAAGTACACAGAAAACCTTATAACTGTTCCAGTCGAATCAATTAAAACCAAAGTTTTAAAAATTGGCATGTACTTGGGCATCAGGCCTAACACTGTAGAAGTTAATTTGTAGGATTGTTGTAACGTGAGAAAAGATGTTTCGTCACAGAACCTATTAAGTTTAAGAATTTTAGACAAAAATATTTTCGAAAATTGTTTAATATTGCTTAAATATAAGTACTCTGAAAATTGTACAACAAAAAACTGTATAAAAAATGCAAGTTTCTCAGGAATTAAAAATTTGAAAAAATAGACCATTTGCTTCTATATTATTGTGTCTTCACTCGATAAATAGGGCTACTTCACTTGATCTTTGATTCTTAGACTCCCAACCGAAGCCTGAAGACGGTGGACCACCGGCTAAAACCTAACGGTTTTACTTGGACAAACAGTTCTGCGGCCCCAAGCCTCTTGGAAAATATTTACGAAAACCAGTGCCAACGCTTCCACTGTTTCTGTGGTTTAGGAAATCCGAATAACACTGCACACAGCAAAGAAAGGACGCCCAGCTGACGTTCGTACACACGCTCAAACCAAACACGATCGCTCCTCCCACCCCCCGCCCCTCAGCGTCACGTGATCACAGCGACCAATCACAAGGCGGCGAAAAAGGCGGGAAGGCGGCCCGCCCTGCAGACGACAGCAGTTGCAATTTTCGCGATTTAATGATAATTTACAATTGTTACAACAAAAAAATTGACGTGGGTACCATGCTAAGGTTATAAGGCTTCAATGCTAACCGGATTCATCGCCCCCCGCCGCTCCTACACCGTCAAAACGGCTCCGAAAGAAATGACGTGAATTCGGCAAGCAGGTCTGGGTACATCTTTGCACGGCTCTCCGACCTAAAGCGTGAAACTCAGAAGTAACAGTTTTCCGATTCAACAAGAACGGTTGAACAGATCGACCTCAGCTGCTAGGGGACGCAAGATAGACGTGAGAGGAGACCTCATGCCGAGATTCAAAGAAGTCTATGACCTGTGAACCGAGAAATAACCGATTATAGAGGCGCGATTGGTGTCCGACGGGCTGCCTACCAGACAAGGGGATGACTTTTACATCGTTGTAACTCAGCCAATTCTTAACAGATTTCGCGCGTAGACATAGTTTTGGAATCCCGGAGGTCTCCCCCGTCTAACCAGTTGAGTGAAAATGGTCTCAGAGCAATATTCCAAATCGACCCCACTGGGAGTTGAACCCGGAACTCGGTGACTAGTCGAGGGTTTAGTACTGACATAAACGAACACTTTTTGTCTGAAAAGTTTTTCGGTAGCTCTGAAAGGAACGAGGCGACGCTAATCCAAAGAGGTCACTTGCCCCCCCCCCCCCCCTCCCCCCTTCCCAACAAAGTCCCAAGTTACTATGTACTATTTATGAGATAAGAATTATTCCGATCCTAGAGACCAGATGCGATCTTAAATAACTGGTCAGACTGTCTGAAATTTTTCAACCTGAATTTTCAGGAAATAAAGGTGTTAAGGTCTAAAGTATTTCCTCAGAGAAAGTCTCAATCTTCTCTAAGCATTAAAAACTTCAAACTATCATTCATTGAGGATTTCAAAGTGTTTTGGGTATGGCCAATGTGTACTGGGGGCCAAAAAGTTATCTGACGGTAATGGTCAGACCAAATTAATTTTACATCTTTATCAATCATTACCATAAGTGTGTCCAAATTTTATAGCACTAAATGGCTGACATCACATAATTATTGCAACTCTTAAGCATATAGATTGATGAGAGGTGACTAGGAGTAGGATGGAAAAAATAGGACATTTGAATTAATACCATCTGTATTTGTATGTACTGTAAGCAATATTTATGACAATAGAAGAAGTACACAGGAAGCACTGCACGAACCATTGAAAATGAAAAATTAACCAGGTCTTTACCACAGAGATTCACTGGCTTTTGTAATTTTTCACAAACCTTATGAAATTAACATGGCAGAGCTCCAGCAGAGGAATATTTAGTCACAGATATACACAAGCTTTCAAGCACACAAGGAACTAGACACTGAACCATACAAAATATCATATTAAATTGTGTTGAAGTATTACAAGATTCTGACAAAAATATCTTAAAGTTTATAATTTGACATGCATGATCAATTCAGACTTAAAGCGGAGACATTTTTTACAAACAGCCTATCCTGATACAGGTGACAATTCTCGTCCCCATCGCTTGCCCTTCGCAGACCTCAGCATCAGGCAGAAGTACTTGGTCGGACTCTCCACTGACAGTCTATCATATTCATCCTGTGAAACAGAAAGAAAAAACCATAATTAGTTTTAGCAAGCTTGCAAAAGAAAATATTAGACAATAATTTTCTAAGAAAATAAAAGTGGATCTTTTAGAAAGCTGGCATGGGAAATTAATATCAAACCCCAATAAAGGAAAAGGCAGATCAACTCTAAGAATATTCAAGCAATTTAAACAACTTCCTATGCAGAATACCTCTGTTGAAACATTATTAAAATTGGCAATACATTATGCCACGCCCAAAAAGCATTGGAACACGTAATAGGACAGTAAGAAAATATGAAAAAACCAGCAAGAATAGGTTGCGGAGTGCTCTCTTTTTGAATGAGAATCAAGAAAAACTCACACAGGCTGATGAGTGATGAACAATTGAGATTCCAAAGTTTAAACAGCATCAAACTAAAACAAAAAACCAAAATAAAATCAGCATTTAAAAAAATAATTTTGTACTACAGTGAGAAACTGCTTACTTTACTCACAATAGAGTCTAATGGGATTCACTTTCTTTCAAGTTACTTGTGCGCTGTATCAGATGTAAAATGATGCAACCTTGATGACCCTACAGTTAAAGAAAAAAAAGGAAACATTGAAAGAAAATTAACTCAAATAACTCTGAATAAACTACTCAGACACAGGCACAGTGGATGCAACTAGTATCATTCTCTTTTTGTTACAGATTCTCGGAATGGTAAATTATTGACAGTAAACATGAATTCCAATGTATTTAACAGTTCAAACAGACTGGACTGATTTTGGCAATTTTTGCGTTACATGATGTTTCCAATAGTGGGAGGGTTAATGTTCTTATTTAAGCTACCAAAAGAAGTCAAGAATGGTATTTACTCACATTTTCTCTCTCTCCATATGCAGAAGTAGTAGCAACATTATTAAGTGAGCTTGGTTCAGCATAATCCTGTGAATCAAGAAAGAAAGAAAAGCAGTTGAAAAAGTACAAAAGCTTGTGTGTAGTACAGCAGGATGTGAAGTTTCATTTTAATGTGAAAGAAGTAAGACAACATTCAAGCAATATCTTTACTGCATAAGAATGTTGACGTTATCAGATCTTAAGTGAAATATGGAATATCACTGACATACTACAAAGCGTATTAACCTCTTAAAATATCATTCCCGACGTTTTTAATTCAGTATTTCCCACACCTGTGCAGCCGAACACATTCAGTACATGGAATTTAGTGGTCTATTATAGTCCCATCAGAGTAGCCCACTAACCTAACCTTACCTTGGATGACAGCTCAAATCCCCTTGTGCTTCTGTATCACTAAAACCATCCCTCACGAATCCTTCGAGCATCCTTCCACTGCATATTGCTTGCCAATAGTCCTTATTTCTTTTTGGTGGTGGTATTGAGCGTCATACACTTTACTAAAGCGCATCACAAACCTGCAACAAGTACACAGTTCAGCATGAGAATGTCGCAAATTTTCAAGGACTGGATTTCAGAGTACTAAAAAGACAGAGATACTCACATGCGCTTTCTGTCATCGCCAGTCCCTCAAGATACAGTAAATAATAGTCGAAGTACGAATACGAAACGTAAATTCATGCCAGTGCAGCAGACACCGCACCGCTGCCAGCTCAGCTGGAGTCGGAGGCAGGGGGTGGGCTGGCTGGCGACGTAGTGCAGCGGATGGCTGGTAGATAGCGCAACGATCGTGGCGCCAAAACTCGCACGTTTCAAATTACGACGCACGGAGAGCACGTTAGGAGGCGCTGCGTCGTAAAGTGGGCTCAAGAGACTTCGGGTATTTGTTTCCGTCCTCAAATTTTGGTGTTCTCTGAACTCTGGCACATGGACACTGAACGTTGTGAGTGCAACTCTGAAATTCTTGAGTGACACTCTCAAATTCAAAGTGTCACTTAAAAACTCCAGAGTGCACTCTGGAATTTCTGAAGTAGTGCATTTACAGCTGTGTATCAGTCTCCTCCCCCCCTCCTACATTTCTCTACTAGTGTGGCCCCCGCTTCCAGGCCCTGGCCAGCGCCTGGCATGTAGGCAACCGCAAGTACGGGTGTGTTGCGGGCTGGCCTACCCCCGACTTAGCAGGCGCCTCCGACCAATTTCGCTCATTGCGATCAGCTATCATTTCGTCCTAATTTTTAAAAAGTTGGTACGCTACGCTCGCCACATTACGCGCAGAATGTCGGAGCGTACCCCTAGTACTTTTTTTGAGGAGCCCTTGTACAAGAGACGCGTGTCTTTAACATGTTGTGAAATGAATCGCCACAGAATGTGTTTGCATATAGCTTGATGATGAGCCGTAAAGAGCAGCCCTTAAAGTGCATCTGGGCAACATACGGACTCAGTATGCCCACTGGATGCAGACATATGGGACACATACAGCGCAAACGTTTACATTTGGGTGTTAAATGCCATCCATACGTTTTTTGACATACGATACACATACGGCCACCGTATGCAGACATAGGGCCAGCATATAAGCACCTACGGCTACCGTATGCAGACATAGGGCCACATACAGTAGACGTATATGCACATATGGTCGACATAGTGTGCACATATGGCCACAATATGTGGAGTGTGGCATCCCGAAATGAGTGTCAGGGGCACATACGGACACAGTATGCCCACTAGATGAACACATATGGGACACATACGGCGCAAACGCCTACATTTGGGCGATAAATGACATCCATACGGTTTTTATATACTATGCACATACGGCCACCTTATGTGCGCATAGGGTAGACGTATGTGTTGATACAGTAGGCATATTATTCACATACGGTAGACCTATGTGCGCATAGGGTAGACGTATGTGTTGATACAGTAGGCATATTATTCACATACGGTAGACCTATGTGCGCATAGGGTAGACGTATGTGTTGATACAGTAGGCATATTATTCACATACGGTAGACCTATGTGCGCATAGGGTAGACGTATGTGTTGATACAGTAGGCATATTATTCACATACGGTAGACCTATGTGCGCATAGGGTAGACGTATGTGTTGATACAGTAGGCATATTATTCACATACGGTAGACCTATGTGCACATACGGTGGCCGTATGTGAACGTTACAGCCGCATAAGTACTGTATACGTGCTCCGTAAGCAGAACGTCCGGGACCTATGTCAAATGTATACAGTTCAGGTACGGGGAGGGTTTCACGGTTGATCGGACGAAAACTGTGGATTCGGTAATACTTTACCGCTCCCTCGTTGTCTTCATCCCTCTTTTATTTCTTGCATTGCAGGTGGTCCTGTCGCCTTGGTTGTATTCTCATAGAACAGCTGCATTGTGTACTCTTGTCAACATGGATTTCTACGTGCTGTGCTGCGCTGCGCTGTCAACTGTCCAGGTTAGTGAGCTGTTCCTTTTTTGTGTGGAAATTTTCTGACCTGTAGCAGTCCTTTATATTTCATTCAACTTATGTTTTACTAGGGGCACTAAAGATTACGCCTACACCTATTCTATCTTTATGATGCATTTATTTATTGCTTGCCCCAACTTGAACTTCATTTCCGCCTTCAGTACTTTGTGCTCTGCTGTGCCTTCCATGGATTGTCCTAATAACTCTTCGCACTTTGTTCAGAAATATAATTGAATAATACCGTGGGGGCTGGAAAACTATTTTATGTTGCTTAAAATTGTAATGTAAAGCTGGCTTGAATGTTGTGTCTGTATATATGTGCTTTTGGTCTGATAAATGGGGCCTGGCTCAGTCTAAAACACTGTCACTTTTGCTTTGAAAATTTCCCAGAATGTGTGGTATAGAAACATTCGAATTTTCTGGCCAGAATCCTATGTCAGTAACTTGGACATTTCTGTCAACTAGATACCTGCATTTTAATATGTACATCAATGTACTTTTGAAGAGACGCCTTGAAAGACATTTGTTTTTAAGTCTAGATCAATGATTTGTAAGATGTGAAGAGTATTTGGAGTCCAGGAAGCTATTGTGAATCTAACCTTTGTAGATTTCTAACAATGATCAGAGTGGAAAAGGAAGGAACGGAATGGAATGAATTTTGAGTATGGTTGGAAATGGAAGTGATTTTTTATTCGGAGGATTTAATAAAGGTGCATCCTTGATGCTGTCACTTTTTTTTTGGTACATGATGTTATGGGGGAAAGTTTGAAATGTAGAAAAGACATAATATATTGGTATATAAATATATGGCAAGAATCGCACAATTTAAAACAGCAGTTTCAAAGGAAGTGCATTTTACTGCACTGCAGTGTTAAAAGTCTAAATTCTATCCACAAGGCTCTCAATCATTTCCATGGTTCTATACGTGCCTACTGATGTACATGTTTCGAGTCCTTTCGTTTTCAAATGCTTTCTGGTATGAGTTTCTTTGGCAACTTCGTTGTTTATTTGTATTAATTTCACCCCTGAACTTTCCTCCATTAGGTAAAGGACTAATTGCTGGTCGCTCATCCAACTGAGTTACATGTCTCAGGAGATGCTACCTACCCACAATGGATCTGGTTGACCTATGATGAGTTCCATGTCTAAAAGGCGGGTCATCTGACAACATATTTTTCATTTATCTCATACTAGTGAAGTTTGCGACAAAAGTTTGTAAGCCTTCTCTTATTATTTTATTTTTTTTGTGTTTTGCTTATTGTGAAAATCTGTGTTGGCGTAATCTTCAATTTTCATAAAAATTTTAGAAAAGCGTCCCTGCATGTGATGTGTTGTTTTGAGAGGATTTTTCGGTGATTTAAAAATTGTGTGTTTGACGAGCTTATGAAGATTAAGTTTCCATTAATATATAGGGTTGTCATGGGACTAAAATGTAAACTGTTCACTTCTATTTTCTACTCTGAAGCCTTGTCTTTCTTGTATTTGGCTTGCTAATGGTATTAAGAATAAGGGGATCATTATTCTATCTGCTTTTTATCTATGGAAAGTGGCTTCAATTGCAATGTTTACGTGCTTGTCATTCACTCAGTTGTCAAACCGCACAGTCAATGCCTGGCGAATTAGAAAGAATGCGTTATATAGGTGTGCACCCGCCACTGCTGAGCGCTGCGTCTCTAGCCGTGGGGGGTTGGCAGAAGAGGAGTCAAACCACGGGTGGTGTGCCACGGTTGCCGCGACCTCCCTACAAGAAATCCATCTCACGCCTTGAATGAATTTGTAGCAAATGTACGGAGCTTGCCGCTTGCTTCGCTCCCGCTTTGTCTTTTGCGTTAGAGACTGTTAATACAATTGTACTTGCATGTGACAACCTTATATGGTTCTTTGCCCCAGCGCCTTGCGCTCGCCTCGCTCGCATAATATAGTTGTGCTTTTGAACGATATATTTGCAATTTTTTTAGATAAAAGTAGTAATTTAAACAATTCCAAATATTTCCTCGAAAAGCGCCTGCAAGTAGTGTAAACTGTAGTGGTTGTCACTGTTTTATTATCTTAGCATATTCTTTTGTTTCTCCTCGGTCTTGTAATTTTGCTGCTTTTTTAATTTTCAGTGGCATGGCCTATTTCGTGGGACAGAATTAATCCGCCCGGTGAAGTTTCCAAAACACGTGGCCAGCTCACTAGCCCGGATCCCACCTCGTGCGCAGTACCAGTAGCTGGCGTCTTCTGTGGTGTGGCGTGGAGCTGACCTACCATTTTTATGAACGGTAAGTGTGCCTACGTGCCGGGATTTGCTAGGCGGGTTCACTGCAATCCCAAGTGTGATGTACACCACTCTCTAGCTGTGATAAAGTTTCGTGTCCGCTGCAGCTGTAGTATCTCTCACGGATCATCACAAATTTATGTGACGGTCGTCACAAAATTTGGAGGAAAGAGGACCACTGGCGTGTGCGGCCTCTGCGTGTTAATTTTGAGTCGTCTTCTAACGGTCGCCTCAGTCAAACCGTTTGAGGTATCAAAGATAAAGGTGTGTTCATAAAGAAATATGAACCACCCAGACATACCTAACAAAGACTGGCAGAGCGTTCATGGAGAGGCTCGTTCTTTGTGTACATGTACCTTACATGAATTTCTATTGGAATTTTTTACAGCTTTCTTATAATATCTCACTTTTGCGTAGAAGCAAAAAGAACGAGTATTGCGCTCGCCCTGTCTGTTAAGATCTGCTTTCATCTCGAAAACCACATAACGTAGGGATGTTCTAATGATGCTGTTTTTATCGGCCTGTGATGAAGACAACGCAAACGGTATCGTCAGAACATTCCTAAGTTATGTGGTTTTCGAGATGAAAGTGTGGTTTAATAGACAAGGCGAGCGCGATACTCGTCTTTTTGCTTCTACATATGTAGTAGTAGCAAAGAACGAGTAAAAACGACTGAGACTTACTTGCTTTCTTCTACGGTTATGGAAAAAAATCCGCTGCACCGTTCTGTAGTATGTTCTTCTATCCAATGGTCCTAGACCAGTGCGTTGAACGGTTTGGCGTTAATCTTGATACCAGCGAACCTCTGCACAGCTCATTTTCAACATTTTTCGGGACTCCTCGGATGTTGGGGCTAATGTTGCAGCGACCAAGCTGTGCGTCGCCCCCGCACTGCCTCCCTTGCCTCTCTGGCCCCACGCATGTGCTGCAGACGACGGTGTGTAAAGTATAAGGGGCGTGCTGCCGTCATCATCGTGGCTTTGTGGCCGCATGGGTGAAGTGGCTGACCGGCGACCGGAAGGTCGTGGGTTCGACTCTTGCCCGTCCCTCGAATTTTTCTTGTGTCCACGCTTGGAAGACTATGAGGGTAAAATAAAATATACTTTCGAACGTGGCGTCGGTATGGCTGTCTCTGAACGGCCGTGCGCGCTGCGTCACTGAGAGTAAGCGTTGGGTTTCAACTTAGATTCAGTGGGATTCTGTCGGGAACTTCGTTCGGAGACTCGGGGGTGTGCTACGAAAATACCGGCATTAGTTTTCGCTCCCTGTAAATCTGTCAGTTGAGGACATGCCGCCACGACTAGGGTTCGTCGTGAAGTACAGCAGCTTCGGCTGTGTACTATATAGGAAAGCCTACCCCCCCACCCCCCCCCCCTACCCCCCTCCAGTCCGCTCGGGAGTGGCCGCAGTGCCACAGACCAACCAGCCAGTCGAAGGGAGTTGATTCCGGAAATCTGGCTGGCGGAGGGGGACATTGGCCGTTCCGGAAGCTCGTCTCTCAGCTTTCCGCTCCGCTCCGTGCATAGGGCACAGCAAGGCATGGACCGACGCGAGGCTTATCGTAAACACTGGTAGGGCGGGCTGTGCCGCGCTCGTAAACAGATTCCTTTCGACACTCGAGGCGGCGCGGCGTGTCATCAGCAGCCCCGGCCCGACCCGCGAGCCCCCGGCCCGCCAGCCCCGGCCAACATAACGCTTCGGTTTAGTTAGGGACCACAACAACGATACTCATTGTTCACCCGATATCAAGCATAGCTAGCTGGATATAGTTACACGGTTCTTGACAGCATCTTTTACCTCGTCCCCCTCATGGAGGGCTTGCATTTCTGGTGCAATGACGCCTTCCCTGTCTTTCAATTGCCTGTCAGTTTCGTCATCTGCTTTCACGTTAGCGCCAGCGTTAACGTTTTTTAGCAGGTGATACATATAACACTATCAGCAACGTCAGAATAAGAAATTATATTAAGATAATGTATCAGCGGCTTCTACTCCCATGCGGCAGCGAGCGCCAAGCTAAACATATATAGGCCGCCCGGCCCTACCGGGGGACGAGCATGCGCGCGCGCGCCGCGCCCGCGCCACCGTTGCGTCCACGCTTCCCAGCCCGTAGCTAATGAACGGTTGGGTTTAGGTGGGTAGTGTAAGCGAGCCGATTTTAGCACGGAGTGTAGGCTTTCTGTTGGTATACATATATTTACGATCCGAGGATTCTAGAGCGCCCAATGGGCGGCCGACCGCTCACGCGTTACCCTTTGTCAAGCCGTAGTTCGTGAACGGTTGGTTATAAATGGTGGGTGTAAGCGAGGCGATTTTAGTACAATGTCTAAGCTTTTCGGCGGTACACGTATCTTTCTGATCCGATCAACCTAGAGCGATCTAGAGCACCCAACATGTGTGCCCGAGAACGGCGCGAGGGGCGCGCATCGGCCTGCAGCGGCGGGGCTCTCCAGGGCGGCAACAGCGCCTTCGCCTCCTCCTCCTCCCTCTTTTTGGTACACATATCTTTTAGATCCGACCATTCTAGAGCGATCTAGAGCGCCCTGTGTGCGCCCGACCAGTCAGACGTTACCCTTTGTCAAGCCGTAGCTCGTGAACGGTTGGTTATAGATGGTGGGTGTAAGCGAGGCGATTCTAGTACAACGTCTGGGCTTTTCGGCAATATTCGTATCTTTCTGATCCGATCAACCTAGAGCGATCTAAAACACCCAACATATGTACCCGAGAATGGCGCGTGGGGCGCGCATCGGTCTGCAGCGGAGCGCCTTCGCCTGCCGCCGCCACGCGCGGTATTCCCCTGGCCCAGAATCTGGGTATTCGGTACACATATGGACCGTTATTGTTCATATTCGGGGGTTGGCAGTACCGGAATTCTCCTTACACTACGGACCGGTCAGGCGTCACCCTTCGTAAACGGAGGGTTGGAACAACGGGTGTGGCCGACGCCTGCTCGTCCCCCGTCCATCCCCGCGTGTCCCCCCCAATTAAATCAGCCCGTTAAATGGCAAAGAAAGAAAACAATCCGCCGCAGGTGTCTTAAAGACTCACACCATTTATAATTTCCACAAAACAGTTCGTAACATAGTATCACCTGCTGCCATGGCAACTTTTGCTGGCATTTTTTTTTTCAAATGTACAGATTTTTAAGCAAAACAAAAATATTTTCGTAATTCGGCTCCGCGTTCTTAAAAGTAAATGGCAGTCTGCGCTGAAAAGTAACCAGATGGGACAGTCCAAATCAATGTGTCCAAAAGATTCGGATAGGTAGACGGGTTTCTCAAGCCCACACGGATAGGAATGGGTGAACTGGTGACTTGAGATTTTCGACCATCTCTTTGGGTTTTAAAGGTGGTGTCAGCTCAGAACAGAGAAATCTTGAAAACCGTGAAAAACGGCATTCATTCCTCGCAATGGAAAACCGTCCGATTTTGTTCGATTTGGATGCGCGCGACTTTGTGTAGCCCCAGTCTGAGACATTACACTGATATCCTTGGCTTCGTAAACGGAGGGTTGGAACAAGGTACCCCTCGGTATTTTTCAGCCCGTTAAATGGCAAAGAAAGAAAACAACAGGTGTCTAAAAGACTCACACCATTTATAATTTCCACAAAACAGGGTTAGTATCACCGCTGCCATGGCAACTTTTGCTGGGTACAGATTTTTAAGCAAAACAAAAATATTTTCGTACGTCTTAAAAGTGATGACTTTTGGGTCACGGTAAATGGGTGACTGGTGACTTGACTTTTACTTTGGGGGTGACAGCTCAGAACAGAGAAATCATGATAGTGAAATTTTCATTCCAGCCAATGGAAAAGTCACCAGTCAGTGTTCCGTGAGCTGAGGTACCCCTCGGCTTTTTAGATACGTTTAGGGTTCGCGCAAGGCGCCTAAATGGGGTGTAAATAACCCTATGACAGTCCAGATCAATGTGTCGAAAAGATTCGGATAGAAATTCTATGGATAATTGGGCGAAAGTTGAGATTTACGACGCATCTCACGCGGTTTTAAAGTACCGAGTTTCTGGAAACGCCGATATCTTGAAAACCGTACGAAAAACGGCATTTTTCTCGCTATTGTAGCCATTTAGAACTCTATGTTGGTCCAATTACCCTTCGTAGTATTTTACGGTATCACTTGGAAGCACCGATTTAGACCGTCATGCACGCGGTGGATGAAATTGCTGGAAAAAAATATTTATGTGAATGAGATCAGAAGTATTTTATAAAAGTAACTTCAGCCTCCCAACATTTTTAACTTTTTCCCTGTCAGCGTGACGATTTTCGAACAATTCTGGTCCATGTAAATCGTTATTGCGTGTTTGTTTCAGGTTTCACTCATTGCTTCCCTACATTAGCAATGCTTAGCTAAGCAATTCTTAGCTGAGGTGCCCCTATGGACGTCAGAGAGAGAGAGAGAGAGAGAGAGAAAGAGGGAAGCATGGCATCAGTCTCCTGTTCCAATTTTCTCTTTTCCAAATCTCAAATCTTCTGACTACCTATTGTGAGTACATTAGTTACATAACATTAGGGGGTAGCTTCACGGCGGCCCGAACTCCGCAGCCGCCGCGTCGCTGGGCGCGCGCGCCGCCGTGCGGATTCATTAGCGCGGCGCAAAGTGCGAACCTATTTTCAAAAGCTCTTTTTAGTCTCACCGTTCAAGATTTCGACTTAGAATGTTGTGACAAGCCACAGAAAGGAACTGCCAAGGGCCTGGCAGGGCCAAAATTTTGAAAAACGGCCTCCGCTTGGAGTTACGTGAACCCAGCCAATTTTTATCACTAGATGTAGAGTTTGAGAAATGCTAGAACGATTCTGATTGGTCTTTTACTGGGCAGTGCTGAAAATTTGAGACCTATCCATGGAACCGTTTTCGTACAGCGATGTGAACAGTTTACCTCTGCACGGCGGCGCGCGCGCCCAGCGACGCGGCGGCTGCGGAGTTCAGGCCGCTGTGAAGCTACCCCCTAGGGATGACCTTGCCAACAAATTCCCATGTTCCCATGTTAAACTATAAGGCCCCGTCGCGACCCCTAAAGCTTGCGCGATCTTGCTGAAATAAAATTCACGGGGGTTTCTCATCATATGTCACCTATCCAGAGGGTAAGAGTCAAATATTTCGAGTTCCGTTGAAATTTGGGAAACCCTAAGCAACACACTCCTTTTTGTCCCCTATCGCTCGAATCTACTGGCAGATTTCAGTAGTTTAAATGAATCATTCAGTTTCTGTAGTGAGATAATTTTTGCGATAATTTTTCGTGTTCTGGGATTTTTTTTTTGTAACTATGTTTGGTGTGAGAATGATTGTGAATTTAACGGACCACTTGAACTTGCCCAAAAGACTACCAGAATTTGCCTAACATAGTTTAGCATGGTTTAAGAGTTCTTTTAGCCACCACATTTGTCATTAGTATTCAGGTATCATCAAAATTGTTCAATTTCAGGCACATGTAAGGTTAGTCTTAAAAAATAGCTGTTGGTTCATTCCACGCCACGAATATCATGGATATGTGATGAGTCCATTGTTTAAATGTGAGCAGGGGGCGTTAGGCAAGTTCACACTTACAGCACATGGCACATAATTGTTTCGATGCACCATATTTAGAATAGCTGTGTTCCATGATAATAGCAAATAATCTTTATTTATATCAGAGTGCCAGTGAGAAAAGAAATATGGGTAAATATATGAAACATGTCACTTTATAATGGCCATGTGATCATATCTGTTCAGAGTCTCATTGTCTTAAAAAATCTAGCTTCTTATAATTTACGAGACCTCCCAAAACATAATGCTTGACCCATTCCACAGTTAGTGTCGGGCCACTTTTGAAAATTGTTGGGGATGATCAAACAGTTACAGTGGTGCTCTGTGGGTTTTTTTTCCATAATTTTTCTCATAACATGTATTTTGGCAAATTAGAGAGAAGTTGTTTAAATGTGAACTATTTCAAAAATTTTGTAGTTGATACCTTGGTCCAATTTTTTTTTTTTGTAAGATTAATAGATTTGGGATGAAAAGTAGATTCTCGAGTTCTTGGGAACAATGCAATGCAAGATTCTTCTTTTATACTGTTTCTTTCCCTTTTTTTAAATGTCAAAAAATGGCTGTTGCCCAAAACCCAGCAGATTTTTTTTTTGAAAAACAAAATCCTTTGGTTTGTGGGTCCTTTGGGTCACCCTGACAGAGTTTTTACCCATCCCAGCCAAATCTGAGAACCTCTGTTTCAGGCCCTGGGGTGGTTTGGCATGGAATGATCCCTTTCCAAAGACTATAGCTTTAAGTCCATTATCACCTGTGTAAAATTAACTTAAAAAGAGTTCCTTACTTACAAATTACGATCCTCTGAAGGTACTAAAGGTGTTATTTATTGATCAAGCGGCTGCTGAACAAACATAACAATGAAAATAACCTAGTTTAATACAGTTCTTTCTCTGCAGGGGTGCTCTAGAGTTGGTACCTGATATACTGTGCCTGATTGTCACCCTTGAGAACCATGTCATCTGATCAGAATATTTTTGTCTGGTTTTAAATGCCCATTCTAGATGGGTGCTGTGTTCCCAGAATGTCCCAGGGGGCAAGAGTGCAACAACAACAAAAAAAAAGAAGTGGGGTGCAATGTTTGTTTTATGAACTGGAGAATCTGAAACTGTTCTCACGAGCAATTTTGATTTTGAAGGCCTTTAAGGCCAAAACGGTTGGTGGTGAAAAAAATCTCTGAAGTCACCGTTTGATGGATGGGACACTTTTACATACGATTGCCCGATTTGCTACTCTAAGAAAGTCACAGCTTTCCAACCCAAAGAAATAAAGCGCCAAAATGCTGACAACATCAAAATTCCATGCATGTTTCAACTGCCAAAAAATTTAAATTTGATCCCAAATTCTTTATTGGTGTTTGGGCAGTTTCTGATGATGGTCCCAACGAATTCTGAGCCCATAACCAAGATCAAAGGTGGAGACCTCAGAACCCGATTTATTTTTAAAAAGAAGGAAGAACAGAATGTGTGATTGATGTGCCATTATTAAAAATGCATTTGATAATAGTAGCTTCCTTTATTGCACAGTCACATAATGTACATTTGTATTTCATGAAGATTGTGGTGCATTTCACTTGCATGCTTAAGGCTTTCTGTGAACATCAGATATTCATGCACTTCAAATGATCACAGGTGAAAAGAGGCAAAGAAAAATAAAAACAAAATAAAATGATGTAAAATGAAGTGATGATACAGTCATACGAATTGTACTGCTTTCATATTGACCAAGTATCGTATTTTACCAGGTGTGTTGTGACTTTTTGGTCAGCGTTGCGTTTGGTACTTTAAGGAGAAGGTACATGCAGTGCTACTCTCCCCAGCTAATTTGATATAAAATGAACTTTGTAAGCTGCGTCACAAATAATCTTTGCTAACATCCATATTATATCAAATTGGTTTTTACCCACTATGGCTTTACATGTTTTCATGAACATGCTGAAAGAAGTTGATGCTGTTGTGCTTATTGGATTTTTCATTTTTTATTTCTTAAATATCGACTGATTGTGAATGAGTGTCATATGGTAAACGTTGTATATACTTATTCATCCTTTTTTTTTCGGTTTCAGGTTTGTGCCCTTCATTATTATAAAGGGACCAACGTCAGAATGCTGCTGTTGGTATTTGAAGAAGCACCAAAAGACTGGGAGAATGTTGGTGGTTGTGAGAACAAGCTTTTCGGCGATGGAGGACCAGAATTCAAGATTTTGCTTTCACTGCACAAAACATAGGAACACGTGAAACCTATTGCAATATGTATTTGCCAACATTACCCCCAACATATAGAAATTCTGATATATATGTATATTGAAATTCATGACGTCAATCTTTGTCATTTTATGTTGCATCTGATATTAGGAGTTGGTTGTAGATGTGGATTGGTATGTGCTGCTAGTTATGTGCTGGGATACAGAGCTTTTCTTCGTAATTCTCTTGTTCAGGTTGTCCTGTGGTTGTGCATGTTAATGGATTTGTGTTCTAACAAGGGTGGTGTCTATTATCCATTACATCTGCATTTGATCCCTTCTTCTTTTACGGCACATTTTTCTGCTTATCTGGTCTCCCCTTAGTAGGGCTGCATTGTTTGTGTGCATAGTAAATAAAGATGTGTTACTCTGGTGACAATTATTTCCCCCTCCCAAATCTGCTATAGATAACTACCATTAAAGCTAAGTTGAACAAATGACGAGTGTGGGGCTGAGCTGTTTGCCAGTTTACACGAGACATACAGGAAAGAAATTGTGTGCCTTTATTGCACACCAGTGACAAGCTGCAGACATTTTCAGACATCTGCATAAAAAGTGTGCGCTTTAAGTTGATGAATAAATTCTTAGGTGTCATGTGAATAAAAAGTAATTGTGTCAATTAGGAGACCAAGTACAATCAACTTTTCATAAGCATATTGCACTAAAATTTACGTACTAATTCTTAAATATCTGAACAGAATCAGATTTATGCGCACCTGAATCGAGGGGAAGCGTTTGTATTCGTAGTTTGACGCAATGTGTGTCAGCGGAGCAACTACTCGTGAGATCTTGTGATGGAATTCACAGATGCACCCAAATCTGCGTCCCGACACGACTTTTTCATGACATTTAGCATCTTTGGGCTCTCATTCAGCTGAAAACGGCCATACAACAGTTCCGAATTGAAACAACTGTGCGTCTTTGTCTCAGAAAGTCATTTGAAATCCTGTGTACGAGTTATGGTCGAGTGAAATTGATACTTAGGTCAATTTTGTTGTTTTGGTGCTGGCTGACAATTTCATTTTGTTAAAACGTAACCTGGTTTTGGAATGTCTTTGCACCGCTGAAATAGCTACTGTATTAAATTGTATATTTTATGCCGTATTCTGCAGAATTATTAATAAAGTCATTGAACACACCTATCCAGTCCTTTCGTTTAATCCTTACCCGTTCCTTCCAAAAGAGGTATTGCACACGATTTTTGATATTTTCACAACGAGAAATTACAAAACTGTCACGGACAGAGACGTAACATAATTTTGAGAGGTTTTATAAACTTTAATAAATGCATTGCCTGATCCGGCGTACGTGTTTCATTTCCTACTGGTACTTTGCCAATCGTTGTTCAATTTTCGAGCTGATAATTTCGTGTAAACGCAATTTCTCGTACTGGGTTCATCACATGCTTTACGGACGGTCCCCAATTGATACGACGTCATTCCCTCGATGACGTGACATGTGCTTCCTAGGTGTTCGGGGAAGCTACCCGGTCCGTGTCGAGCCCGCCGGGACGATTTGCTTAGACCCCGTTCGAAACGAAAACTGCAGGGGACGAATGAGTGACTCCCTGAAAAACCAGAGGCAGTGACGAAACATATCGACTCCTTTCCGGCCTACGTGTCACATTACTGCAGAACAAAGACTCAAAATAAGTTTTTGGCACCAGGGCTTGACATCGCAAAGATGTATGAGCTGTACAAGGAACAAGATGGTAATCCGAAACTTTCATATTCCACTTACCGCAGAGAGTTCAAGAAAAAGAATCTGAAGTTCCACCCCTTCAAGACAGCTGTGATACCTGTGACAAGATTGAAACACGTATCAGCAACTTGACCGATGAAGATGAGAAAAAAAAACAAAAAAACTTGATGGCTGAAAAGGAACTGCACCTCAGGAAGGCTGAGCAGGCTTATGATGTGAGGAAACAGGCAAAGGTTGCAGCCTCAAAATAAGAAAGCTTGTGCTTGTCATGGACATGCATCAATGCCTTCCAACATTGTACCTGAGATGAAAGTCAATATATTATTCACGGCAGCTGTATGTCTTAAATTTCACGGTTCATGATACAACCACAAAATTGAGGCACCGCTACATGTGGTCAGAGGTGGAAGCCAGAAGAAGCCCAAATGAAATTGAGTCCTGTGTCCCTAAACATAGCCTGACCCAAGTGCCCTATGGGGTAGTAGAGCTCACCACGATTACTGACTGTTGCTCGGGCCACACTGTAAAAAATAAGTACGGAAAGTACCGCAAACTATTATAACGGAGGTCTGGTTTTAAAGCGTGTTCTCGACATCTTGGGTACGGAGAAAAACTTCCGATTGTTTCCGCGGGTCCTTCGCACGCCTAGAACGGAGGATTCCGTAGTTTACCCCACAGTATAATATAGGATCAGGTACGGAACTTGATCGGCCCCAGAAACGGAACGCGTGGTACGGGGAGAATTAGCAGTACGGAGAAATCAGGTACGGAGACACTGCTCCGCGCAGCTCCGTGCGTATTTGTTACAGTGCAGAACAGGAACCACATCATCCCCGTGGCACTGTTCGCCGCTCTTCAAGAGCATCCCACTTTGAAGAGAATCGACCACGTCTTCCTTCTCCCGGGCCATACATTCATGCCAGAAGCCGATGGGCAGCACGCAATCATCGAAAACTACAACAGGAAAAACACAGATCGGATCAATGTTCCTACAGAGAAGGGGCGGTCATAGGAAGGTCGATGTTAAAATTTCAAGTTCGACATATCAGAAAAGTTGGCCCGCCCTACCAAACGACCAAAAGCATTTTCTTTTTCATAGAATTTTCGGACCACTTGTAGGGGCTCCGCAAGAGCCAGCTGTAGTGAGCTTAGGCTACCCGCAAAGCACCACTTTTCACCAGTCCTGTCGATAAAATCCTGGAAGACGGCTCTTTTTCGGCTTAATTGTGGTAGGACCTTGTTAGTCTGGGGAGTGACCGAGTCCGTCAGATCACGTGGGTACACTCAGTGCTGCGACGGGGGCTACCTCGCCTCACAGGTAAAACATGGCAGCTTTGTTCGTACCACTAAAATCGTAAGCCCTCCGCCATTTCCCTGTTTTTGGTCGTATTTCGTTTCCAAATGGCTTGTTTTAATCGCAATGTAAACCTGTACAACTGAAGCTCTTCAGATTTTGTATACCGCGTTTGGTGTATGTGTTCATTGTTTACACTTTTCGACTTTTTGCCAAAACGCCCGAGAAGCGATACACAAAATCTGAGCAGCGCCAGTTGTACAGCCAGTTGTTATCGACAGGAGAGGTAAAAAAGTGGTGCTTTGCGGGTAGCCTAAGCTCACGACGAATGTCGTTTGCGGAGCCCCTAGAAGTGGTTCGAAAATTCAGAAAAAAATGTTTTTGGTCGTTTGGTAGGGCGGGCCAACTTTTCTGATATGTCAAACTTGAAATTTTAACATCGACCTTCCTATGACCGCCCCTACTGCAGAGTGGTACAAGGTAGTAAAAGAGATCTATGACTTTCCTGGTGGCAGCAGGTTTGTTGTGACTATCATGGACCAGTTCCACAACATTGGCGGTCCGGCAAAGATTGGGCTGATTAAAGACGCCAGTGTGTACACTAGGGTGTGTTTGACACATGCTGGTTTCGATACGAGAAGGAAGGTATAGAGATTGTACTAGTGAAGGGATCTTACAGCGATGAGGCCCCATTCCGGTCCCTTAGCTGCTTAAGAAAGGCAGTAAGAAGCGACCACGTTCCAAGACTGTGGCCTTTACTTCAGCGGTCCCCAGCAGAAGTTCCCACATCTGAAAAAAAAAAAGAAAGCAGATTTGATCAATTTGCTTGAGTTCCTACATCTAGAACATCATGAATTTTATTGGAACCTACCCAGCAGTGCTACCGTCCCTGATGTGCACCCAGACAGCATTTCTAGAGCAACTGGTGTTGAGGAGGGTAACGGTGAAAATACAGAATGTTGCAGCCTGATGCTGAAGTCTGCATTCACGGTATTTAATGTAGTACTCACCTTGGTGTATTATTCAGTTACACAATGCATATAAATTTATATAATTATTTATATATTGCTTAAAACTGCTTATATGTATATGTATCGTAGATGTATCTTAGTTCAATGAATTGAATGAATTTATATATATGATAAAAAATAAATGGAACGTGCTTACCAATTCGTCCTCTTCAGTTTGTACATAGTTCACACAATTTTGTAAGTCATGTTAAAAATTTAATTTTCACAAATTTAATTTACGCAAGAGGGAGGGCGCTGTTTCTGGGGCGTGAATTTTTTTACGGCTTCCAACTTGGTTACATATGGTGCAGTTGTGCTGCTTTACTTCTAGCCGAGAAACAAAGCAACCCGAAAGCCACGTGGTTGCCGACAGCAGCGGGTGGAAACGGCAGTGCACGGCCGGGGGGCAGGGCTCGGCCCCGTGACGTCACCTGCTTACCCCCTCCCCTCGGACCGACCACCGCAACAAGACTCAACTTCGCTTCACTCAAACATGGCCGTTTAAAGTAACTCATCAGCAGTGGCGTAGGAAGTCTCTGATTTGGGGGGGGGGGGGAATATGTCGCGCATTTTGCCTACACCCAGGCGTTTGTTAAGCGGGTTGCCTAGCCCGGTCTCCGGTGACGGGGGGGGGGGGGGGGGTTAACCCCCAACCCCCCCCCCCCCCCCCCCCCCCCCCCCCCCCTCCTACGCCACTGCTCATCAGATATGTACTCCGTAGGCGTGAAAATTAAAAAATACAGGTGCTAACCTATGTTCTAGACACGTTTTTGACCACTTGGGATTCTTTAAAACATTTAAAAGCCGAAAACAAGTGGCCGCTGCATTCGCAGGCGAGGTCCCGGCTGGCATCGTCTGCTACGGCCAGCTCTCTATGAGAAATCGCGGGAGCGGCGGCGCTGTAAACAGCGCGCGCGTCTCTGTGTCGACAACAGAGTCGCCGCCGCCGCGATTTCTCACAGAGTGCTGGCCGGAGCAGACGATGCCAGCCGGGATCTCACCTACGAATGCAGATCTGAACGGAATATTTTCTTTACAGTTATTGTGGGCGATATTGAGAAAACTGAGTCCGCCACTGCACCCAAGGACCTTTTAGCTGAGATGTGGTCGGTAAGTTGGCGGCGAAAACATTGTACGTCTCGTTTGGCGGTCCCCCAAATATGAGTGCGACGGGCCGAGGGATCCGATCTAGAACATAGGTTAGCACCTGTATTTTTTAATTTTCACGCCTATGGAGTACATATCTGATGAGTTACATTAAACGGCCAGGTTAGAGTGAAGCGAAGTTGAGTCTTGTTGCGGTGGTCGGTCCGAGGGGAGGGGGTAAGCAGGTGACGTCACGGGGCCGAGCCCTGCCCCCGGCCGTGCACTGCCGTTTCCACCTGCTGCCGACAGGGAAACTTCAAATTTGGAGGATAGACTTCTCTTATGGCGTAGATAAACGTACGGTGGCAACAATTTCCAAATTTTGTCGCGTTTCTGTTTTATGAGAATTGTTCAATTTGATAGGTAAGAGTTGGCCGCTGCGTCTGTTGCGCCTACCCCGTCGCGAGTCGGGACGGGCTGAGGTTAGCGATTTTAACTGTTACAAAAATGTGTACCATCGGGCACATGTCGAGTGCCTCGAGGCGGGGGCCGCAAACAGGGGCGTGGGAGCGACTTTAGCTCATAGGGGGGGGGGGGGGGGGGGGGGGGGGGGGGGGGGTCACGCATTTTGGCGCCCCCGCCAGCGGGTGGGGACTCCTATGGCGGCGCTGGTCCCAGGCTCGGCACAGGTTGACTGGGCTCGCCACGGCTGCGAGCGGGCAGCCGCTGAGGACACTCGTCCGTTTTTGAAATCCAAGAGAACGAACAGTCGGCATCAGACTGTAAGCCCGGCTTCTCTCCGTTTCTACCGAAACGTTTCGGGACGAGCTAAAAAGGGCCGATGCCGCAAGGCCACATCGCTCCGCTCGGGCCCAAGATGTGCTGAAAAGCTCGACAGAGGAGCCGGGCCCAGGCCTGACTTTGGCGCACCGGGCTACTTTACAGGTTAACAGTGTTCACTACAGACTGCCGTTCAATAACTAGAAATAAACAAACAATCCGTGCACACCAGAAGAAGCGCAATGCATTTTGACCTTTTCCTGACACAATTCCTGACAGATGTATGAACCCTTCTGAAGGTAAATAGAGCAGTCCTGATTTTTTTTCCGACTTTACAGGGCTACGCCCCACTGTGGGATGGTGCGGATGAATTTTGGACGGTTCTGTCGAACGGTAGCGGGATACCCGGATGCATGGATACATTTGGGCACTACGATATTGTGAGCGAGATGAGTGGATGTTATTTGAACACGAGACGGTGACAGACAGGTCCACATCTTCAGCAAATTATGGTCTGATTAAAAGATCAGAATGAAGAGGTCGTGGTTGTTATCAAGTGCCAGAGTTTCGATCTGAAGTATGCAAACCGATAACAAGGTCCGCAAGCTTACATCCAAATTGTCACTATGATACCACCGCTATGACCACCCAGTCACTCTTACCACTCCCGGACAAAGGACGCACGGGAAGCAGCTTCGTGTGCGAGCCGCCGTCGGTAATTATGCACGTGGCCTGCCTCTGCGAGACACAATCTGTTATTAACGACGCCGCGACCGCCGCACTCGTCGCCTTGTGACCTGAAACTGTCCACGCGCAGCAGACCGTAGTTGTTAGGAGAGGGAAGGCTCGGGAGCCTCTCTTGTGTATAAAGTACGTATGATGTTCGCATTGCAAAAGATGGCTGGTAATTTCGAACAAACTTTTTGGCGCAAATGTTCAAGGTATTTTTGGTATTTCCAAACACGTCTTAAAACCGGAGTTTTATGAGCAGAACGTCGTTTTTCAACGGTGTAGCCCTCTGGCTCATTCCCTCGCCTAGAGAAATAGTGTCTCGTCCAGAGCCAGGCCGACGTTAGTCTTACAAAGTCCGGTGATACGCGCCTGTGATTTGACATGTGTCGTACCAGCCCGGGCTGTCCGCAGGGTCGCCGAGATCCGGTCGAACCTGGCGAATCCGCGCGGCATTACTTTCGCATCACACTAACCAATAATTAACTTCTTGGCTGAGCGATAGCGCAGTAGGAAGCCTTTTACGCCACGACGCGGTCTGCGGTACGCCTACTTTGTGAATACACAGACACCGGTCTTTAGACCAGGGGCCCCGTTCTCGGGAGTCGTGGAGCAGTATATCAGTGACTCGGGAGGTCTGGGTAGGTTAGGGCTGGTGAAGCGGCATTCATACCGAAAGGCTAGCACGTTCGAAATCCAGAACATGAGGGTGGTTGCGACCATGAGAAGAGAGTGACGTCCGCAGGGAGCGTCCTACAAATTGATTCGCCCCGCAGGGCCCTACCTGTCAGGTGACAGCAGCCGGCAGGCTAAAGTAGGCGTGCGCCAGGCGTGGAGGGGCGGAACAGCGAATCGCGATGAGCGACGCCTGTTACGCCACGACGCGGTCTGGCAGGTAGGCGTACGCCAGACCGCGTCGTGGCGTTCCAGGCTTCGCTCATCGCGAATCACTGTTCCGCCACTCCACGCAAAGCGCACGCCAACCTTGGCCTGCCGGCGGCTGTCTTGTGACGAGTAAGACCCTGCGGGGCCAACCATTCAGTAGGACGCCCGGGGGACGTCGCTGTTTCCGACCGCTCGCAGCTGCGCTCACGTTCTGGCAGCCGGACGTATCCTACATTTTGACATCGATGCCTGTTAACCATTCCTAAACTAACCCTTACCTGACTGAGCCTAACCTACCCAGGTCTCCAATAACCTAACCTTACGAAGATCCGTTAGTCCCTGATCCGCTGCGCGAGGACGGGGTCCCTGGTCTGGAGACCGGAGGCTGTATTCATTCCACTGCAAACCCAAGTGTGATGTACATTACACTCCAGCTGTAGTATTTTCCACTATTAACAGTTAACTGCGATGAGCTCATCACACTATGCTGCGATGGTGCTCCATCTGTGATGTTCATTGCAGCTAAGTGTGATGAGCCTAATACATTTAGCTGTGATGAAGGTCAAACTGCAATAGTCATTGCAGCTCCGGGTGTAGTATTCTTGACTAATCACACTTGGTCTTCATCACAGCTGAATTCATCACACCTGCGATGACAAGAGGGGGGGGGGGAGGGGGTTACTATGTACATGTCTGTATTCCTTGCTCCGTTCCACGGGGGGTCGGTTCTATAGCAAATTTGGATAGGAGCCATCGTTTGGCCGTAGGAGATAGTAGAGGGCTGCGCCCTAGCAGTCCATCTTCGTAATCATATTTTGTTTGTATTCTATAACATTGATAAAAATTTACGAAAGATTCGGTGCCCCAAATGTAGGGTTGACTCCGATATGCTAGTTGGAAGAAATTGTCCAAATTTCAGCCTTCTAGGACAAACCGTTTTGGAGAAATCGCGGGGAGAGGCAGACAGACAAAACACTTTTGACCCAGTCGGTCCAGGGCTTATCGCTCTTCCAACAAGGTAGGCGTACGCCAGACCGCGTCGCGGCGTAACAGGCTTCGCTCATCGCGTATCACTGTTCAGCCACTCCACGCCTGGCGCACGCCTGCCTTGGCCTGCCGGCGGCTGTCACCTGACGAGTAGGATCCTGCTGGGCCACACGGTTGGACGCCCTGCGGGCGTCACTCTACCCGCGCGGTCGCAACCGCGCTCATGTTCTCACTTCCGAACGTATCTTGGATCACCCCTTCGTTATTAATGCCACTCAACCATTCCTAACCTACCCTTACCTGCCCGAGCCTAACCTGCCCCCACTAACCTAACCGAGCGTAACCCCCTCGAGTCACTAATCCGCCCCTTCCTGACAGCCGCATGGCGCATACTGACCTCACCTAACCGGCGGATTTTAAAATTTAGACCACTTGTAAATATCTGGTATGATGCAAGAGAGATGAGGTCCAAATTTGAGCTTCTACGTCTAACCGGACAAACAGACGGACAAAACATTTTTGACCCAGTCGGTCCAGGGCTTCGCTACCGCTCAACCAACAATCTCTTCAGTTAATTACAATTTATCGAGTAGTGTTTCAACTTAACCATGTCGTTAAGTTACGGCATCCATAGCATCTTAGGTCAAAGACACATTTTCGTTAATTTAAGTGACCAACAGTGTCTTATTTCAACGAAATATTGTCGTTAAAATACACGTGTATTCAGTGCAAATGATCCTTCTGCGAGGATTGTATTTTTCTTAGAATAGGCATTAAAACTGCATAACACTGTAACAAATACGCACGGAGCTGCGCGGAGCAGTGTCTCCGTACCTGATTTCTCCGTACTGCTAATTCTCCCCGTACCACGCGTTCCGTTTCTGGGGCCGATCAAGTTCCGTACCTGATCCTATATTATACTGTGGGGTAAACTACGGAATCCTCCGTTCTAGGCGTGCGAAGGACCCGCGGAAACCAACGGAAGTTTTTCTCCGTACCCAAGATGTCGAGAACACGCTTTAAAACCAGACTTCCGTTATTAAAGTTTGCGGTACTTTCCGTACTTATTTTTTACAGTGTATGAGCAGTTGCCAAAATAACAGCAACCTTTCATCAAAAGGAAATCTTTAAAAAAAAAATTGCTGAAAAAATCGCGTTTTTCTCCTATCCGAAAGACAAGGGTCTCTCTAACGCCGTCTGAGCGTATTCGAGCTCACAGTACAACAGTCACGACTAAAAATTGAAATTAAATGAACACTGTCATTGCTAGTGTCATGAATTCAATACATTTAGGTGTGACAACACCAATTGTGATTGGTCAAAAATACTGCACCTAGAGCTGCAATGACCATTGCAGTTGGACCTTCACAGCTAAACGTACTGGGCTCATCTCACTTAGCTGCAAAGAACACCACAGATGGAGCTTACGTGCGTAGGTGCGACCGGCCGGAAACAGCGACGCCCGCAGGGCGTGGCGTCCTCCTCACTGAGAGCCCCGCAGTGAGCGGCGAGCGCGGTGAGTGAAGCCTGTTACGTCACCACGCGGTCTGTTACGCTTACCTTGTTTTTCACTATGAGAGAGGGGGGATTTGGCCGCGGGGTGGCCTGCGCACAACTCGTTTAAGAGGGAAACAGTTGCAGAAAGAAACGCCATAATGCTACCGACAGTATCTGTCATAAGCGAGGGGGCCGCCACCCCCGTAATCCTGTGTACAAAGATGAGGGATTACGCCCGTAATCCCAAGTAGTCTCCCGCAATCTTCCGAATCTATTCAGGGTGCTGCAATAAGTTCAAGGAATGCTTGGAAAAATTTGTGTGAGAGTTCCCATCGTTGCTTTGAATTATGTTTTTGTCACCGTACCATTAAAACAGATTTATTTCCTAATATATAATTAACATTAATAAATTAATAATAACTGAAGCATTTCAAAACATTAAAGCGTACAATATGGTCGAACGATTTGGCAGATGCAAAAAGTGCTACCATCCTATAACCAAATACCTCTTAGGGGTTGCCCATAAAGTACGTAGCCCTATTTTGGGCGTATTTCGACTTCCTACCTCCCCCATGAGGACTTGCGTAGCTTCCTCTGCCCCCCTCCCCCTCCTTTCTACGTCTACGTAGCTTTTTGCACTTTTGACAACTACGACAAAATCGAGAAAGTGCTCATAAGATTTCATTTGTACATAAGTATATGATGGATAAATGATGGAGTCACAGGTAATCCCGCTTAGTCACAGGTTATCGCACGTAGTCTCACGTAATCCTGCGGAGTCCCGCGTAATCCAAGTAATCCCGTAGTCCTGTGGACACCAAGACCCTGAGTGGCGGCCCCCTCGGTCATAAGTTTCAACTGCTTTCTAGACGAAACAGTTCATCACTACTCTGATAGGGGAAACCTTCTTGATCGCAGGTCATGGCGCCTACCATGGATCGACCGACGGCAGGCGAAACCCGTGGACGAGAACTGGCATCAAATATGCACTTTATGCTACGGCTTCTGGGATTATCTGACATGCCGAGATCGACGTGGTGTTGGGCAGCACGAACGGTGTTTCAGTCAAAGGTTCGCGTCCTAGTTAAAGCCTCGGGCGAGGCTCGGACGTAACCCGTTGCAGATCACGGTTAAGAGAAAAGAGGACCACTGCTGTTTTCGGCCTCTGCGGGCTGATTTTGAGTCGTCTTCTAACGATCGCCTCGGCCAAACTGTTCGACATGTTGACTTCAAATTTTGAGAGGAAGTAGTCAAAGGTTCGATCTTAATACCGATAGGTTCCAAAAAAAATTATAAACCACTCTGACATATCTAAAAATGACCGAGACTTTCCGCTACGATAGCTCTCTTCTCCGCACACGGAAAAATTATTTGAATCCTCTGGTCCGTTCCTTCTTCTATTCAACGGTACTCGTCCGAGCTCGCTGAGCTCAACGGTGTGGCGTCAACCTTGATCCTACGAACCCTCTGCACGGGCCAATTTGGACACTTTTGAGAACGGCGCGAAAGTTCGAGTGAATGTGTCAGCGACTAAGCTGTGTGTGCCGCCCCCGCACTGCCTCCCCCGCCCCGCTGGCAATATACACTTGCTTCGAGATGAAAATGTTCTCGAAAAGCGGCGGGAAAGATCGAGTATAACTTGCTCTCGGCTGGGCCGGTGCTGGCCTCCCATAAATTTGCTTGGTTTGCAATTATTGCCACTCCTCACAAACTCAGAATGTTCTCGAAACGTTTTCGCGAGTTCTGGTCTCGTCGTATTGTGTCCTCGGACGTGCGAAAAAATCCACGTGGCAGAACGTGACGAGAAAATGTTCTTGCGATGTTGAGAACAATTTGTACTCGACCAAAAACGGCAAAAGATGCGGTAAAAGGCTAAGTCCCACACTAAATGTGGAGTTTTCCTCTAAAAGCCGAGGAAGCGACCGGGACTGCGAACCCCGGTCGCGCGCGTGAAGAAGCACACGCGCTACGGCCTGCGCTGCGGTGCCGCTCATGCTCGAGTCGGATGAGACGGACGGTCGCCTGTCACCACACCAACACAAGTGAATTATGTTTTTAAAAAAATTGGGCTCCGTCTTTCCCGTGGTGCTTGCTAACCACAGTCCATTCCCAAGCTTCGTCAGTCTAAATATAGTATCAGCTCGATACTATGCTGGGATCTGCCTGGTTACGCATCGGCGGGGATCGAACCCACGACCGAACCCGACTTACTATCCAGCCTCCAGGCACGGACACCCACTGAGCCACCGAGGCGACTGGTGACCGCTGCGGCGAGACTGACTTGAGATCCGAGCGCTGCGCACACGGGGTTATCGAGATCATGCCTCGGATGGAGGCTCATGGTTCTCGGCTACGGCAAGAACATTTTGCATTCGTGTCGAGTACAAACATCGAGAACACTAAATCGAGTATTGTTCTGGACTTGAACCAAGAACGGCCTTTTTTGGGTGAACGGCGCGAAAGTTCGAGTGAATGTGTCAGCGACTAAGCCGTGTGTGCCGCCCCCGCACTGCCTCCCCCGCCCCGCTGGCCCTACGCATGTGCTTCACGGTATAATGGGAGGGGACAGCGGCTCGTGCGGTGCGAGGTGCCCCCCGCCGGGCCGGTGCCTGGCCGTCCCATTGTAAGGCAGGCAAAGCCGCTAGTCCAATCTTGAACTTTTTAGACGTTTTGATATACATCTTTCGCAATTGTCACATATTATCGTACAGAACGAGACGAGCAAAATGGCGTTTGGCAGTCATTTCTAACTTACTCCGTTCAGAAGTTAAGAGACATTTTGGTTCCGGCAAAACTATGATAAAAATTGCCAGAGAGCGAACGAAATAAGATACAAACACCTTACAAGCGCCATTCGGTTTGTTTTGAGACTGCTAAAACAAGGTAGGCGTACGCCAGACCGCGTCGTGGCGTAGCAGGCTTTGCTCATCGCGAATCACTGTTCCGCCACTCCACGCCTGGCGCACGACTACCTTGGCCTGCCGGCGGCTGTCACCTGACGCGTAGGACCCTGCGGGGCCAATCAGTCAGTAGGACGCCCTGCGGGCGTCACTCTCTTCTCTCCGCACGGCCGCAACCACGCTCATGTTCTGGCATCCGAACGTATCTTGCATCATCCTGTCGTAATCAGTGCCGCTCAACCAGTCCTGACCTACCCTTATCTGCCTGAGCCTAACCTACCCAAGCCTCCACTATCCTAACCGAGCGTAACACACTAGAGTCGCTGATCCGCACCCCCACGACAGGCCCATTGCGCGTACTGACCTCACCTAACCGGCGGATATTAAACTTTAGACCACTTGTGAAAATTATCTAAGAAACCGCTTGAGGAGCGGTGCCTCTGATGGGAGGTTGACTCTGGTATGATGCAAGAAAGATGTGGTCCAAATTTGAGCTTTCTACGTCTGACCGTCCTCGAGAAATCGCGCGGACAAACAGACAGACAAGCAGACAGACAGACAGACAAAACATTTTTGACCTAGTCGGGTAAGGTCTGAACTTCGGCTCAAAATATTCTCTTTCGAAGAGTGGCCCTTTTTTGTGCGCAAGAGGACCTGGCCCGGGCCCGCCCCCCCGGTCAGGCCTCCCTGCGTTGGGTAGCCCGGGCGGCTAGGCCAGACAAAAGGCACATGGCTGGCGGAGGAGACGTCGTGGGGGAGGGCCGGTGTAAGCGTGCAGGATTACCCCCTTACCCCCGGTACTAAATCCCTAGGGACCCAAGACCCCCCGGTAAACCATCCCTAGGGATCCTTTACCCCCCAGGGTAGGGGGTACAGGATCCCTAGGGTTGGTTTACCGGGGGTAAAGGATCCCTAGGGATTAAGTACCGGGGGTAAGGGGGTACTCTTGCACGCTGACACCGGCCGCCGGAGGCTGGGTATATTTCATTCCAAAGGTGTCCAGCGCGCCCCACTGAAAGCGTTCTAATTGACCCGTGCAGAGGGTTCGTAGGATCAAGATTGACGCCACACCGTTGACCGCAGCGAGCTCGGACGAGTACCACTGAATAGAAGAAGGAACGGACTAGAGATCGTTGGATTCAAATAACTTTTCCGTGTCCGGAGAAGAGAGCCGCAAAGTCTCGGTCATTTTCGGGTATGTCAGAGTGGTTCAAAAAATTACTTGAACAAGTCGACATTGAGATTGAACCTTTAACTGCTTCCTCAGCAAATTTGAAGTCGATACCTCATACGGTTTGGACGTGGCGATCGTCAGAAGACGCCTCAAAACCGGTGTCAGCGTGCAAGAGTACCCCCTTACCCCCGGTACTAAATCCCTAGGGATCCTTTACCCCCGGTATACCAACCCTAGGCATTCTTTACCCCCCGCGTGGGGGTAAAGGATCCCTAGGGTTGTTTTACGGGGGGTAAAGAGTCCCTAGGGATTAAGTACCCCCCTGGGTCACTAGGTTAGGTTAGTGTAGGTTGGCCTAGGCTTCTCGAGACCATTCATCCCCCTGTGACCCGGGGGGGGGGGGGGGGGGTAACGATTCCCTAGTGACCAAGTACCGGGGGTAATATATCCCTAGGAACCCGTTACCCCCTTGGCTTCAAATGTAGGGGGGTAATCGATTACTAGGGACCCTTTACCCCCGGTAAACCAACCCTAGGGATCCTGTTCCCCCTACCCTGGGGGGTAAAGGATCCCTAGGGATGGTTTAGCGGGGGGTCTTGTTGCCACCGTACGTTTATATACGCCGTAAAAGGAGTCTATCCTCCAAATTTGAACTTTCTGTGTAAACGATAAGTCAGCGAACAGACGTCCGAACGAACGAACAAACAGTCAGCATCAGACTATAAGCCCGGCTCCTGTACGTTTCTACCGAAACGTGTCGGGACGGGCTAAAAACGAGTTTTGGCACAAGTGGTTTTTGTGGTGGTGAAAGGCCTTACATCGGTTTTGAGCGAAATCGGACCTTATTTATCCGGTGCACATAGGCACAGCAATTTTTGGTGCTCGGCGGGCTTGCCTACCTCCGCTCGCTATGTTTACTGCTCCGACGTTATCCGTGGTCGACAGCGATTGTAAAGTGGTGAACATTTTCGCTGGGGTGCCTAGGGTCTTTCGCCACCGCCCCGACCCCCAGCGCACCCAGTACGATACAGCCGGGGTGAACTTCCATGCTATTCAGCTTGGATCAGAGCACAGCGGGATTGCCTATCACAGTGCTGGAAACGGCCCTTCAGTAAATTACGTTCAGGGACCGTCCGTATATCCAATTTCACCAACCAAAAACCGGCCGGGCTGGCGGGACCCCAACCATCGACCCTGCCGCCCGGGGGCGGGCGCGTTAGCTACTGTGCCACAAGCACTGCACCGGGGATTCGTTACTGCAGCTAGAGATGCGCCAGGCGCGCGCTAATGGCGGCCACACCTGGATACTCCCGAGCGACAGTCAAATTTTTCGCATCCAGAGGTTGGCTCGCCTGCCTTTGCAGTACCTGTCGGTCTCTCTCGCACCTACCGCGCTAGCGGCCTATAGAGTTCGCCCCGCTGCGCTGTTCGAAAGAGGCGCGCTCGGTGGAGCTCAGCACGGCCCGGCTGCATGATTGGTCCGGCCGCGAATCACCGCGTGGTTGGCGGAGCGCTTACGAACCGCGGGGCCCGCTTTTTGTTTAGAGGGTCTCAATGGGTAGGCCGTGGATCAAGGTTGCCGGGCGTCGCAAAAATTGTCTCCGCCCCCTCTCCCCCCCCCCTCCCCTTCTCCGCAAGAGCTGATATTTCGTAAGCATCGATCGCTGCCATACACCTTATGAAACGAGATAAAACCGGGTACCGTGAACCGCAGGTCACAGCGAGGGTAGGGTGGCCCTGAAAACACACTCTTTGCAATTAAGTTGTTGTGCTGAAGCGTGTTTGGGTAGGGTCGGGTTTAAAACCACCCCTCAAAAAATTTGGATAGGGAAGGGGCACTTATGGTGGTTGCCCGAGGCCCCCAAGTACCCATTTATGGGCGTTGCAGTTTTGGGCACCCACGGCTAACCCAGAAATACACACCAAAACTGATGAACCTACGATGAAATTTTCAAAATGTGACGCAGAATCTTTCTCTTTTCAGATTTTTTATGCTCTCTACGCTGTATCTGGACTGATATTCATAACGGACCTCCAAAGCTTAACGTCTGAGCGGGAGATTCTGTTTGTACTTTCGCTGGCCTCATTATCTGCTTCGGGCATCGGAGTAATGATGCAAATACAAAACGAGCACGCAAGGGAATGTCTGCACAAACTAGCCCTGATGTCGACGTTTGTCTATGATTTAAGTGGCGGAAAAGGAAAGGTAAGGAGAACAGGGATCCCTATTTCAGAATAGGGATTTGAGTGCTGGGAAAGTTTCCGGAAAGAAACGGAAAATTTCCGGAAACTTTCCAGAAAGTTTCGAGAAAAAAATGGATCGACGCCCATGACGACGTTTCAGGAAAAATTGTCCAAAGTTGAACAGAATTTTCGATACGCAAGGGCACGGCGACGTCCAGCGCTGTTTACGTCTCAACAGTCGCCTTTATCGAGCACAGATGGCACGGTGGACTTGAGCACGGCGAGTTTTGAGCCCGGTTCGGGACGAGCCCGGACTGGAGCCCCGATTTGATCCCTTATTGAGCCCCGTCACTATATTCTTGTGAGAATGCGTTTGTGAACATCTGCGGAAAGTCCTGCAAGCACTTGTGTGCCTCACAGACTCTTTTTGGTGACCCCGCAGAGGTCCTGACACGCATAATCGATAGATATTACTGATGAGGCTCAAAACGGGGCTCAAGTCAGGGCTCAAACCGGGGCTCGGGTACGGGCTGAATGCGGGATCGAATCGGGGCTTGCGTCGGGGCTCGAAGGGTCCGGGGCTCAAAACTCGCCGGGCTCCAGTCCACCAAGCCGCACATATCAGGTCTAAACGACGTCCATTGTATCGTATGCGACTCATTTTAGGTTAGGTGTTCGAAGTGTTCAAAGTTTAGACACTGTACGAACAGGTTACGCGGGCGGAGGTCCTGTTGACCCCCACTAAAATGAAACGATTATTGCGATTATTACAGAAACACATCCGTCTACTGTTGTCTAAACTTTTCGTGTTCAAAGTGTACGAATTCGAACACGGTTGAGCCGCACTGGGTGTAAAACTGTCCGATTGGTCACCCTAGGCTCTAAAAAGACACAATACATCGAATTGCTAGGCGCGTGTCGGAAACACGCAATAAATCACGCCAAAAGGAGGGTGTTCAAAGGTGTTCAATACCAGGGCTTCACACGAAGCAGAAGAGTGATGTACACCACACTTGCGATTACTGTACATAACATTTAGTGTGCACTTCCAGCTCTCTGCGACACTTGCAACGCACTGATAACTAGTGGCGAACCTACGTATTTGAGTTTTAGGAAAAACGGTAAATGGTAAAATTTACTGCGTGGGAAAATTTGGATTGGGAAATCTACTGGAGGAAAAATGTCCATTGGATAGTGCGGCGTGGGAACTGCGACCGACAACCGTAAGCTTTATGTGCATAAATTCGTACGCACTTCTGCACAAAATTGTACAGAAGCTTAAACGTGTAGTGAGACAGTGACTCCTTTCTAGGGCGAGAGAGGGCCAGCTTCAATTCTTCAGCTCGGGTCCTTCAGGGAGGGGGGTGCCCGCGACTGCGGCTGCATACCTCCCCGTTGTCTGTAGTATTAACAGAACGTGACGTGGGAGGATACGGCGCACACCTGTATCGAACGCATGAAGAAGCGGCGCGCTGAATCGATTTCTCATAAGAGGAATTGCGGTGCCCCGAGTCATTGCCTTACTTACTCAGACATTCTAGGACATCTAGGGCGTGACGTGCCAGTCTTGTCGGACGGTTGTGGCAATGACAATGCATGTGCTATCGATGTGGAAACTTTTGTCGCGAGAAGCAGGGCAACAGACGACTTGAGCCACGTTAGGGCACATGCTACACTGTCATTGCAAGTGTGATGAATTTATTACGCTTAGCTGTAATGAGGACCAGGTGTGATTAGTCAAAAATACTTCACTTGTGCTCCTGGCTCCAAGGGTGGAAAACTTTCCAGTCGAGTTTCCCATTTCACAGTCTCTGGTATCCCAAGTAAATGGAGAGCTATATATACGTTATATATGGCCTATATACAGTCCATATATGGCCTGTATATGCTCCTGTATATGCCACGATATATGGTCCAATGTATGATTGTATATGCCCTGATATATAGTCCAATATATGATTGTATATGCCCCGATATATGGTCCAATATATGATTGTATATGCCCCGATATATAGTTCAATATATGGCTGTATATGCCCAGATATAGGGTCCAATATATTATTTATATGCCCCGATATATGGTCCAATATATGATTGTATATGCCCCGATATATGGTCCAATATATGACAATATGCCCCGATAAACGGTCCAATAAGATTGTATATGCCACGATATATGTTTATATATGCCCCAATATATGCTTATATATGGAAAAATGTGTGATTATATATAGGGAGACTCGCTTTCTCATGCGCGCTCCGCGCGCATTCGAAAGCTCGTTTAGAGGGCCTTTGGCCCTCTTGAGTGGCGTGAGGGGACCTCTCGCTGCGCTCGAGGTCCCCTCACGCCACGTGGGCCCTTCGGGCCCATCATTTTTTGGCGCCGTGCGGGCGCTTCTTTTTCCGAGGTCATGTCCTTTTCAACCGGCGCTCGAGGACGGGGTGCAGGGTCTCAAGGACGGTGTGATGTGCACTTATCATGACCCTCACCCTTTGCCCTTGGCAGCGCCGCAAACCGCAAGTCTCTAGGTGGCTGGGTTCCCGAGATGTGCGCATTCGAAAGCTCGTTTAGAGGGCCTTCGGCCCTCTCGTGTGTCGTGAGGGGACCTCTCGCTGCGCTCGAGGCCCCCTCACGCCACGTGGGCCCTTCGGGACCACCATTTTTGGCGCCCTGCGGGCGCTTCTTTTTCCGTGGTCATGTTCTTTTCAACCGGCGCTCGAGGATGGGGTGCAAGGTCTCGAGACCGGTGGTCGTAGTAGCCTTGTTTCTTTTTGTCGTATCTCTA